>JBAMCP010001030.1:0-29386 GCA_037075105.1 Lissocephala sabroskyi
ATATTATTGGTATTAAAATTTATCTTGCAATATTATTAGTATTAAACTCTATTTTACAATATTATTAGTATTAAAATAAAATCCTATTAGCACTATATAATAGCACTTTAATACAATTTTATTAACACTTTAATAATACTCTTTATTAACATTTTAATAACAGATTATTAATATTATATTGACATTTTATTAACATTTCATTAAAATATCAATAACACGTCATGCATTTTAGATTTTAAAATTAAAGAATATTTATTTAACATTATATTTTTTGATTTTCTTTTGTAGTTTTTCCAATATTTTTTTCCTATTTAATGATTCTATTGTTTCATTTGTTTTTAATGACTCAATTACTAAATCAATATCAATACTTAAAAGTTTTCTAATATTTATTTCTAACTCTTGCAAAGATTTATTTCTTATAATTTCTTCATCTAATTCATTTATACATGTTTTTATTTCAATATTATGTGATTCTGCATTAATACAACCTTCTTCAATTACATAAACGCCATTATTTAAATCTGTCAAAATCGTGAAAAAATCTTTACAATTTTTACATTTCAAAATAAACCGATGTTTTTCTAGATTATGAAAAGTTGTATCTTTAAATATTTCTTTAGTACAATTAAATCGAGTATATTTTGCTGAAACTGTTTGACAAGAAAGACACATAACAGAAAAAGGAAGACAGAAACGAACAGTTACCTGTTTATTTCCGGTTTTTTTGCTAGCTTTTTTTTTGAAAAAAGAATTTAAATGTTGTTTTTTCATTTTTAAAAAACATTTTTATTTAATAAATAGAAACAACCAAAATATAATTTGGTATTTAACCAGTGCTGCATTCGGTTATATCGGAGGAAGCAGAAACGATAACAGACATCGAGTCTCTCCCACATATCGATTTTGTAATGCACCACTGAACGAATTTTCAGTCGAGGAAATTTTATGTGTGTGTGTGCGCGTACCCAATTTTTTCGGGCTTTTCGTCTGTTATTCGCTGTAAATGAAATTTAAACTTAGTGAAATTGTGTAATTCGAAAGTACGAAGTATCGTTTTAAGTAAAAAACTTATTGTTCCGCGCGCGAATTAACGTGAACAGCGGCAACAATGACGGCAGCGGGCGACACATCACTTTGGCTGCATAATAAACTGGGCACATCCAACGACTCGTGGATAAATGGCTCAATATGCTCTCAACTAAATAAAGAAGTCCTACGCAACATCAAAGAATGTTTTCCCGATCTGCAAACCCAAGTGAAATTAAAATTACTTCTCAGTTTTCTGCATATTCCCCGCCGTCTGGTCGAAGAGGTAAATCGTTGGTGTGAAATTATGAAAAAAAAAAGTACACCAACACCAACACGTACCCACACACAAGCGCCCCTCGCATACACACACACTCTCGCCGCTCTGCGCGTTGGTGAAAAATGAAATCAAAATTGAAATTACACGCCATCAATTTTTGTTTATATGTGAAAACATGCATCCAATATCCTCCATCGATTATCTTTGCCCCCACAACAAACACTGCCCGCCCCATTAAATCCACAATTATGCTGTTATTTCACCACCCCGAAATAAGAATAATTTCCCGCCACTTCTGCGCCAACTACGTGTGTATAAATAATTGCCCCTGTGTGTGTGTGTGCGTGTGGGAGAGTGTACAAAAATGTGTATGTGAGTTTGTGTTTTCCCCGCGGGGGAGAGAGAGTTTTTTGTTTTCCTGTTGAGCCTCCTCCACGTTTGTCGGCTCTTTTTCGGGTGTACTGAAACCGGTGTCTGTTCTATTTTCCAGTGGAAGGCCGAGCTGGAGGAGGTCATCGAAGTCGCTGGCCTGGATTCGGAACTATGGGTTTCCATGCTGGCCGAAACCATGAAGACATTTCCAGCCACCAGCTCCCTAAACACCGAAATTTCCGACTACGAGGACACGCGACCCATCTTCACCGACATGGTCAGCGATCTCCGCAAGCTGGTCAACAAACATTCCGACCTGGGAATGTTGCCCTTGGAGTGTCAATACCTAAACAAGAATGCCTTGGTCTCAGTGGTAAGCCTAAAATCCTGTCCAACAGACACCGACTAATTGGTTTTTATTTCCAGGTTGGCCAGCAAGCGCCGCCCGTCAAGCATTTCAATGTGAAACGCAAGCCCAAAAGCGCCCAGCTCCGCACGGAGCTGCTGCACAAGTCCGCGGATGCCCAGTCCTCGCTTAAGAAGGCCTCGGCGCCCACCATACCGCTGCGCTCGCGCGGCATGCCCCGCAAAATGACCGACACCACGCCCCTCAAGGGCATCCCCTCGCGCATGCCCACCACAGGCTTCCGCTCGCCCAATGTGCCCGGCAACCAGCAGCGCCCGAACCTGAGCCGCACCCCGGCCGGCCGCAAGGACGGCGGCATCAAGCTCATTGAGTTCACGGAACAGCCGCTGGGCTATGCGGCCGCCAAGAAGCGCAAGCGCGAGCAGCAGCTCGAGGAGCAGCAGAAGAAACAAGAACAGAAGCAACAGGCCGCCGCTGCAGCTGCCGCGGCCGCCGCAGCCTCCAGCACCGAAGAAACTTCGCCCACAGACGCGGCAGCCAATGCCAGCGGCGGCGAGACGCCCACCACGCCCACCTCGGCCGGGTTTGAAATCAAAATGGAACCGCAACTTAACCAAAGCACCAGCAGCCTAGACGAGACCCAGGAGGACTTGAAAACACCCGATCTGGTGGCCAAGACACAGGAAAGCGAGCCCGTGACCCCCGAATACGCAGCCACGCTGAACTTCGGCCAGGCCAGCACCCCCACGCAGGCGGTGAAGACCGCCGCCAAGCACAAGATCCCAACCACGCCCAAGTCATCTCAGTCGAAGCTGAACAACAACAGCTTCAACAACAAGCGCATCAAGCAGGAGATCGAGATCAAAAGCGAGGAGATCATCGTGCCCGCCGCCATCAAAATGGAGAAGATCGAGCCCTCGCTCATTTCCTCCCTGCCCGCTCAGCCCCAGCAGTCGCAGCAGCCGCAGCGCGTGATCATCCAGCAGCAGCCAGTCCAGCGGCCCCAGCAAGTGCTCATCCGCACCTCGCCCACGAAGAAGCAGAGCAACAGCTCGACAACCACCACCACCACCACCGTGGGCAATACCACCATCAAAATGGAGAAGCTGGACATCAAGCCGCTGCTGAGGAGCCAGGCGGCCTCGGCCACGGCCACCACGTCGACGGCGGGCACCACGACCACCATACTCACGCCCCAGCAGCTGCGGCAGGCGGCCAGCCCGCTGGCCAATCTGCCCAACAATATTTCCGTGAAGATCACCTCGGCCAAGGCCAAGGGGGCGGCGGCGGCTGGCAGCAGCCAGGCTCAGGGCTCCCAGCAGGCGCAGTTGCCGCAGTCCTCGCAGCCCCAGCCGATTTTGATCAACAGCTCAACGCCGGTTATACTGGCCTCCTCGCCTAGTGGCCAGCCGGTAGGTTCGCTAAGAAATTGAAAGGAAAAGTTGACTAATTTTGTATTTTGCAGAAGCCGTTGACCAGCACAGCCACCGCCACCACCATACCCACGCAGGCCATAAAAACGATGCCGCTGAGCCAGCTGAAGACGGCCGCCAACAGCGGCCCGGTGATCATCTCCCAGACGATCATACAGCCGGCCAAGCGGGCCCAGCAGCAGCAGGCGGCCAGCTCGAGTGCGGCTGCCGCGGCCGCTGCCCAGCAGCAACTGCAGCAGCCGCCGCAGTTGGCCCCCCAGCAGACCCAGTACATTTTGGCCACGCCACAGCCCCAGCAGCCGGGAGGCCCCGCTTTGCCCACGCTTACTTCGTTTACACAGACCCGGCCCACGCCACAGACCACCACGCTGTACCAGACGACGGCCGGGACCAGCAGCAGCGGGCAGACGGCCACCAAGATTCTGTTGAAGACCTCGGCCACCTCGGGCGTGGTAATGACGCCCGTGCGCCAGCAGATCCAACAGCAGCAACAGCAGCAAACCACGGTGGTCTCGAGCAATCCGCCGCCCTTGGTGGCCACCTCGGCTGCTTTGGGCTCACAGCAAACGCTGAACATACAAAACGTGCAGCTGCCCAACCGCCCGGTCACCATACAGCCGGCCTCGCAGGCTGCCCAGCAGCAGCACCTGCAGGCCCAGCTCCAGCAGCAGCATCATCCGCAGCACACAATCGTGGCCAACACCACGGCCACCCAGCAGCCGAAACTGTCGCAGGTCATCATGCAGCCGGCGAGCGCGGCCGGCGGCGGAGCGGCTGGAATCTCTACTTTGAATGTCTCGCCCACCGCTGCCGGCGGCAAGAACAAAACCATCATTCTCACCCAGAAGGGCGTCATCTTGCGCAACATTGGCGGCGATATGTACCAGCAAATACCCATCAGCAATGTGGGCGGGCTGCAGGGCTTGGGTGCTGGCACCACGCTGATGACCACCACGGCGGCCGGACCGCCTGGGCTGGTGAAGACCACGCCGTCGTCGGCTGGCCTGCAGTCGGCCAAGCAGATGCTGCCCACTTTGATACCCACGAACTCGCTGGGCGGCCAGCATGTCATTGTCCAGCAGCAGGCGCCCACCAATGTCATTGGCAATGTGAGTTGTTTTTAACCAAGTGTAGGCCATTTTAATTGTTTCGTAGACCCCACAGCAGACGATTATACGGCCGGTGATGGGCAGCGGTGGGCTGACCACGCTGCCGCAGGGACTGACCTTTATCCAGCGGCCCGGCCAGCAGCCGCAGCTGGTGCAGATGGCCCCCTCGAGCGGCACCCAGCGCACCATAATCACCCAGTCGGCGGGCAGCCAGCAGCCGCGCCAGCAGCAGATTCTGCTGCAGCACAAGCCAGCCGTCCAGCAGCGTCTGGTGACGTCCACGAACAGCTCGACTGGCACCCAGCAGATTCAGATCCAGCAGCAGCAGCAGACCAGCGCCCCGGGGCTCACACGCACCGTGCAGGTGGTGCAGCAGTCGACGACGGCCGCCCAGCCGCAGGCCCAGCAGGCGCCCCAGCGTCGCGGCCTCTCCCTCTCGGTAAGGCGGACAAGGACTCTCAGCCTTCCAGTCTTTTATATGTTGTTGTTTCTTTTAGAACGAGCATGTCCACAAGGCCCACGAGATGTTCCGCAAGGCCAACCGTGTGTCGCGGCCGGACAAGGCGCTCATCCTTGGTTTTATGGCCGGGCTGCGCGAGAATCCGCGGCCCAACAGCGAGAACGTCTTGGTCATCAAATTGGGCGAAACAGAGGTGAGTTGGAGGGCAGCCCGCCAAACTCAGCTTGTTTATAATTCGTTGTTTGCTTGCAGGAAAAAATGCAGCAGGATGACGGCAACACGGCTTTGTGCATGGTGGAGTCGCACATTCGGCTGGACTACAACACCGGCGAGTGGAAGACATTCCAAAACTATAGACTGTTGGATCAGAGCGCTGCCTCGTAGTCGACAAGGGTCATACGCATTGTCCGCAACGCCAAGTAGTTGAAAGGCAACATAAAGAACGCGAATCAAATGCTTTTGCTAGCAAAATGCGCTTGGAATTTAATTTAGCCCCCCCAGAAAAACCGATTGCTTTCTACGTTTAACGGAGTGCAATTTCGCGAGCAGCCGCGCCACAAAAACAAAAACAAAAAACAAAAATTTTAATTGAAAAGAAGAAAAACCAAGAAAAAATATTTGGGGAATATGAGACAGAATTAAACGTAAATTAGTTGTACAGTTGGTAGTTTATATTAAATGTTAGTCTTAAAAATTATCACACACTCATCCACACACACACACACGCCAGCCGAACGGCGGAGAAGAAAACGACAGAGAAGAAAGTTGGACACAAACACACACGCATACCTTTATATATAAACAGATATATATACGCATATATATATACTTAGCGTTATGTAATTAGCCGTCAAGTAAAAAAGCAAAAACAAGTGTATAATTAATTTAGCATGGAAACTAAACTTCGAGCAAAAAAAAAGCAGCAGCTACTAATCGAAATCCCCTCCCACACACACACACACACACACACACACTTGCAATTATTGTAGCGAGAGAAAAAACTTAAACTGCATTCATTTGAAATTTGAAATTGTGTAATAGTGTAGAATAAACCTACCATATTTATGGCTTTAATGTTCAACTTCAGTTAGCAGGCGATTGAACGATCGGTTTGATTTGTCTTTAATTGCAAAGCTTACAATTAGTCAACATAAAACTTAAGGGGACTCTTTGCATATTCGATTCGATGCTAATACTAGAAAAGGTTAACCTAAGACGCCGCTGGTTCCAGTGGCAGGTACGTGGTAAATTCGTGAGAGGTGCTTGCTTGCCGGGGAGGACTTCACTTGTTGACCTCCTTCCAGTGGACAATGGCGCGCTGGTCGTCGGGGGCCGCGCCGAAGGGACGAGTGCCGTCTGTGTAGACATATTCGTTGACCTGGTAGTCCAGGAGGGTCTGGTAGTGGTAGACATCGTTGCCCAGCTGCTGGGTGAGGGGGCTGGTGTTGGTGGTGAAGATGCCGGTGAACTGTTTGTCGCGGGCCAGGCGCAGGACCTCGTGCTCCATGAAATGCATGCAGGCAATGTTCTCGCGGGCGTTCAACTTGTCCGCCGTGCCCATCATGAAGGAGTGCAGGATTTGGTTCAGGCCCTTGGGCAGGTAGTTGTCGCTGTTGTAAGAGGAACTGATTAAGAGGTCCTTGAGGACACGGCCAGCTCAACTCACCGTATGGGACCCTCGCAGAATTCGAGGAACTCGAAGACAATCAGCAGATTGGATTTGATCTCCACCTCGGGCTCGTCGCGGGCATCAAAGTTCAAAGCCGTGCCAATGATGCTGTTTGTGTTCCGATCGTAGACCACAAAGCTCAGGTCCCTTTCCACCAGCACGCCCCAGATGTCCTGCCAAAATAAACAGGATAAAAACCCGATTTCTCCTTTTGCTTCCACAAACTCACATTCAAAATGTCGCTGTAGTCATTGCGCAGCACGCCGGGCTTCAGCCACTGCTCCAGGTCGGCCTTGTTGTAGAAACTGTCGACGATAATGCTAAGGAGAAAAAGGACATGAGTATCCTTGATTAGATTTAGTGGGTGGCTTGACTTACTCAATGACCGCCTGGCGGTGCTCGAGGCGCAGGGGGACAGCCTCCATTTTGAGATGCGGGCAGGCATTGACCCAGTCCTCCTCGAGGCGTTTGGTGTCCTGATTGGCCGCCATTTTCTCCACAATCTCGCCCAGATTCTTGGCCGCTATAAACTCTGAGATGCCTATGTTGCTGTAGCCCTTCTCGCGCAGCAAGCTGACCGTGTAAATCGAGTTGAGCGAGTTGCCGCCCAGCTCATAGAAATTGCTCTCCGGGCTGAGGGTGGCCCGCGTGGAACGCCCTATGACCCCGCCCACAGTCTCGAACAGATCGCGTGCTATCAACTTGAGCTCTTCCGGAACCGCGCTGTAGTCAAAGTCCAAGACAATGGCCGAGTCGCCCTCGTTGTTGTTGGCCGTCTCGTATGACTTGAGCAGCGCCTGCCGGTCGACCTTGCCATTGACCAGCAGCGGCACATGCTCCACAATGATGACCTGCGGGGTCATATAATCAGCCAGCTTGTCCTTGAGTCGGGCCTCCAGCTGCATTTCGCTGACCACCGGGGCATCGTCACGCATCTTCACAAAGGCCAGGATGGTCTGGTCGACATGGCCGGCATGGTAGCAGAGGACCATGGCCTTCTCCACCAGCGGCAGCTCGGCCACGTTCTTCTCCACCTCGGAGAGGTCAACCCGGTGGCCGCGGATCTTGATCTGGGAGTCGGTGCGGCCCTCGAACATGATGTTGCCGTTCTTCAGCGAGCCGTAGTCCCCGGTGCGGTAGAGCCGGGAATACTTCCTCTCCACGGCCAGAGGATTCTCCAGGAAGCGCTCCGGGTCACGGCCATTCACATAGCCGCCGGCCAGGTTCAGGCCCGAGGCAAAGATCTCGCCTATCTCGCCGTTCTTCACCGGCCTGTAGTCGCTGTCCAGCAGGTAGATCACCGTGTTGGCCACTGGGACTCCAATGGGCACATTCTCGTAAAGGCTCAGCTGCTTTTTGCTCTCGCAGGTGAAGTAGCTGACATCGCCCATGACCTCGGTGGAGCCGTAGAAATTGTAGAGCCGGTGGACGCCCTCGTCGAAGTAGTCGAAGAAGCTGCTGGCCAGGGACACGGCCAGCGGCTCCCCTGAGCACACCCAGATCTGCAGATTGTACAGCAACTTCTGGGCTGAGCCGCCGCCCTCCATCTTCAGGAACATCAGCAGCGACCGCAGCAGCGTGGGCACCAGCACCAAACGCCGGATCTTGTACTTCTCCAGCAGGCCCACCAGCTGCTCGGGGTTCTTGGTCACGGCCTTGGGCACCACCAGAATGGCCAGGCCACACATCAGCGGGCCCCACAGCTCGGCTATTGAGTCCACAAAGGTCAAAGCGGTCTTGAAAACGCCCACTGTCTCCTGGGCCGAGTAGGGGAAAGTGCTCCACTGCCACTGCAGCCGGTTGAGTATATTCTCGTGCGGCAGGCGCACGCCCTTGGGCACCCCAGTGCTGCCCGAGGTGTACAGCACAATGGCCACGTTGTCGTTGCCCCCGCGCAGCATCTCCTCCGACAGCAGATTACTGGGACTCAGTGGCAGCGACTTGGCGTACAGCTCAGTGGCCGCCAAAGTGGGAGTGCCCTGGAAGCGGGCAGGATCAATGTCGTCGTCTCGGAGAACCATCATGGGCCGCGACTCCATGAGTATGTGGTGGACCCGGTTGGCCGGGAAGCTGGGATCAATCGGCAAGTAGGCGGCCCCGGCCTTCCAGCAGGCCAGGAGCGTGGTGACCAAGCGGTCCGAGGGCTGCATGCAGACGGCCACAATGAAGTCGCCGTCGTTGTTGGGTTGAAGGAAGCGGCCGTGGGCCTCGGCCACCAGGAGACGGGCCGCCCGGTTGGCGCTCTCGTTCATCTGGCGGTAGCTGGTCTGGCGCAGCTGGGCCGCTTGGTCCTGGTAGATGAGGGCCACCCTGTCGGCATTGCGCATCTGCTGCTCCTCGTAGATGCGGTGCAAGGCTCGCGGCACAAAGTCCTGCTGCTGGCCCTTGACAATCGACAGTTGCGGCAACGAACCCATCTTTGAATCCTGGAACAAAACGTCCGAAATTAATATCCGAAAGCAGGAAGTCAACTCGCTGACTGGGACGGGCTCTCATTATAGAATTCCCCCGCCGCATTGCTCGGCTGGCATTTAATAACCGGTGGCGCCCATCTAATTTTCCGCGCCCACTGGTCCACTGCCTATTAGTCGAGGCGGACCGAGCACCTGGCGTCATTATGCAGATATGTGGGCCCGCGAAGATTGACAGCTCGCGCCCCACCCGACGGGCCTCCACGCAGTTCAATTAAAGCGAAATTAAATGCCTGCTGCTGTGCAGCGGAAGCCGCTGGACTCCTTGTCCGCAAGTGTCCAACTGGGCTTATCTTTTGGCTAATTGGCTCAGGGTAAACAGGTTATATGGCTTAAAAGGTTTTTTCTAAGCTTCTGTATTTTAGTCCAGAGAAGTCGGGGCAACTTTAGAGGAAATGTGAGTTCAGTTGGGCGGTGTGAGTTGGGCAGATCGTGGAGACAGCTAAGAAACGATTCCTGAGCTTAGTTGGACAGATGGATAGGTGAAGAGCTCTTGAAGGGCAAAATCCAGATTCCTATACAGAATTATCGGGCTAACTTTAGGGAAACTTTGAGTTCAGTTGGGCAGTTTTATTTTAGTAGGACAGCTGGACAGGTAAAGAGCTCTAGAAGGGCAAAATATACATTCCAATCCAGAGTTATCGGGCTTACTTTAGGGAAACTTCGAGCTCAGTTGGGCAGTTTTATTTTAGTCGGACACTTGGGCAGTTGGGGAAGACGAAAGCTTAAAGCAGTTTTTTAAAACTTTTTATTCTTGTCCAAAATATTAACGTATTTTTTAAGAGAAAGTTCCAGTTCAGTTGGACAGTTTCAGCTGGACAGAAAGAGAAGTGAAAGGCACTCGAAGGGCCCGAGACCTTGGATTACAATCCGGAGATATTGCAGTAACTGCAGGGAAAGTTTCTGTTCAGCTGG
The DNA here is from genome assembly GCA_037075105.1 of Lissocephala sabroskyi. Lineage (NCBI taxonomy): Eukaryota > Metazoa > Arthropoda > Insecta > Diptera > Drosophilidae > Lissocephala > Lissocephala sabroskyi. The sequence goes on from JBAMCP010001030.1 coordinate 10,106, forward strand.
GCACTTGGACAGATGAAGCAGTACAGATCACTTGTATTTCTGTTGATATAAATTCTACGAGTCCTAAGATCTTTAGGGTTTTAAAGGAATATTAAAAGCCTTTTCCTAAGGCCAAAAACCGTCTTTAATCCTCGCCCAAGAGATCCCAAGTGGGAACTCGTTTAATTATGGATCAAATCGAGAATAGAATGGCCTTCCGAGGAAACCTAATTAACGCTCATTAAAGATCATTTAATGAGATTCTGGCGCCCTGCTTGAAAGTCGTCGACTTTCTTACGTTTAAGGAAATAAATAAAAGTTTCCCCATTTAATGAGCTCAGCGGGCAGTGAGTAAGTCCCTGGAGACTTTGGCCAGCGAATCTATTAAAGGAATTTCCAGTTTATGAAGTTGTAAGTTTTTGGATTGCCTGAAAATCGAGTTGGCACTTGTCAGAATCGGTTAGTTGGTTTGCTGGCCAGACATTCGGGGCGGTGGATGGACGGAAACTCGAAATGCGCTGCCGGTACATTGGACGATTTTGGAGCCAATGCCATTGACGGCCGACGGACAGACGGACAGACCAACCAAGAAGCAATTAAAAGCGGAGACACGCAGCTAGAAACCGGCAGCAATTAAATTCCATTGGCCTTTCGTGGTCTCTTGGCTTTTACAACATTCGAGACTTCAACTTCCAAGACTCCGGCGATTAAAAAAGAGGCGCGTGCGTTCTTTGCGCCGCTGACTTTGGTTGCATTATAAATTCAGCTATAATTCATTTATTACACGGCATTGGACGTCCGTAAAGTGTCCAGGAAATGAGACAAACCAGCCCATTAAACTGATCGCGTATCGCGAAACGAGGTGTTGAATTAATAGACAGATTGGCCGGCCGGGGGGTCGGGCCCAGCCAACAGCAAAAAATGTAGCAAAAAATATATAAACATATATATATATTTTTTTTTATTTGGTAATTGCAATTAAATCGGCCGGCAACTTTGTTGCTTGCTAATTCCCAGCGGGCGCCGTTCTATTCCGGTTTGCATTTCCATTTCCAGGCCGATCGGCCGACCGATCGATCGATCGATCGTTTGGTTGGTTGGCATTCATAAATCCTTCCCCGCCTGCCCAGGGGATTTGGCGGCGAATGGCGACGAATGGAATTTGGGGCGTTCACGTAACGGTTAATCGCTGCGACCTCTCTCATTGCTCACTGCGCTGGTTAGTTTTTCCCACCTGCACATTACGTATACGCCAATTGGGCCCCAATTAAGGCGACTCCATTTCCATATATGCATACAATGGGCCCAGCCATTGCCATTGTCTCTGTCTCGTAAGAGCGCACGGAGTTGGAGTCGAAGTCACGGCTACTGGAATTCTTAACTGGCGGTTTGATTGACTGCCTGACTGGCTCACTGACTTGGCCAGTTTTCACATCATCGACTTAACGTATCCGCCGGCCCAGTGGGCTGTTCGGTTCACCTCCGTTGGCTTCGTTGATGAGGTGAAATCTGCACACAGCCAACGATTCGAAATCCATTTCAGCCCCAAGCTGACTGCAGTTTTCCGTTCAAGGCTGCGGCCACCGCCACTTAGATTGTTTTTCCAGCCTTCGGAAAAACGTTCTTAATTGTTTGCCAGGCATCGCCGCTGCCGCTGCTGTGGTTCACGTAATTTATAATTTACATAATTACCCCAAAGCCAATGCACTTAATTTCTGCTTAAAAGCCACGTGTGTGGTTTGTAGACCAACAACACCCACAAGGTCAGGCCCCGGCCAATCTGCAGGAAAAATGAGTTTCCGTCTGCTTAATTAATGCTGGCCGGCCAACTCTGGAGGATGAACTGAAAGCTGAACACGAGACAACGGGCGGTCGGACCGTCTCCTGATTCGCTTAATTGAGTAAAAAAAGCGCCCAATTTAGCGAGCTGGGCAAATCTGTTTACATCCGAGCTGCAGTCAGTGTCACCGCAGTTGTTGGTTTTTTTTTTCAGTGGCTGCTGTGAGAATTTCCGATTGTGAGTCAATTGAAAGCCCCGAGGAAGTCCCCCCGATCCACTCATTTTGCCTACCAAGAAATGCTCGTCGCTTGCAGAAACCCCGCAATTAATTTTCCATATTAACGATTCGAATACAAATTGAATATCGGGTTTTAAATAATTTGTTTCTCAGGCTTATCGCGATTCTACGGCAATTCGAGCATAAAACTAATCGCGTTTCTTGTCAATTTTCAATTAATAGGCGCCTCGCATTATGTGACTTAATTACCTGGGCACGCGATGGGGGGCAATTAAAAGCGCATTACGCATACGACGCGTTGGCCGCAAATCGAATACGAATTTGTAATAATTTTGAACTTACTGCTAAGTGTCAGATTCGAACATTTAACCTGCCCGACACTTTGCAATTTGCAAATATTTGACCGGCCTTCTCGACATTTCGCGTTGAGCTTACAAATTAAGCAACTGGTATTTCAGCAGGTGTGCGAGTGTGTGTGTGTGTGAGTGGCAGGGGTGGATTATTTTGGAGAGCAATTAAAATCGAATGCAGTCAAGTGGATTGTCAGTTATTTTTAGGCCTGCGCGCGTTTCACTTCCTTGCGGGCGGAGAATTCGGTTTTCATAAATTCGCGCAGTCGTGGCCAATAAAATGCCAATAATTTGAGGCATTCGATAATTTACTCGATTTAATAAGCGGGCGGGTGGGCAATGAACGGAAAATCATTGCTCGAATTCCCATGATGCAATCGGGCGAGCATTTCTAACGACCAATTAAGTGATTATTCTCGTAGACTGGCCAGTCGAAGAGCCAAAGGCCCCAGCGCCTCGACGACGATCATAAATCAAAATCGCTGGCCAATTGACAAGTTTTACAAAATCGCGTCAGGTGTTTCGAATTTGAATTTTCCACATCAAGTTTGGCTCCCCATCAATCAACACGATCGCGAAGGTTATTAAAAAATTCCCTAACTTACCTTTGAAAATTATTTGATCTTTTGGTTGTTCGCTGAAGGCTTTTAATGCGTTTTGGTTTTGCTTTGAATTTCCTTTTTTATCGATTTTATGGTTTTTTCTCCTTGTGGTTTTTTAACTTTGCTCACTTCACTTTGTTTGTGTTTTTTTTCAAGGGGGATTTTCACTTTGCTCAGGCAGCCAGTTGGGGGAGAAAAACACCAACAAATATCGAGAGATTCGAATCGGGAAAACTGCAAAACTTAACGTACTAAACTGCGTTCGCAGACTAATCAGAATCCCCGGTCGAGGGTAACTTTTATACATCCGAAGCGAGCGTTTTGTTCCCCTCTTTCGACAATCACAATCACCGCAGCGGCAGCGACGCCGGCAGAGCGCACATCGGTGGTTTTTGCTCTTGTTCATGGAAAAACCAGTTGCCCTCCCCTCGGCGCAGTCGGCTTCGCTGCTGGCGTTGCTGTCGATGCTCTCGGCTTTGCCTTTCGCATTGGGTGCCTGTCTGTCTGTCTGTGTGTGTGTGTGTGTGTGTCCAGCTGATCTTGAGGCAAGCTTTGTGACGTAGGAAATGAAGCCGCCCCGCCGCCAAGCGACACGCTAATTGGCCAATCCAAATTCCGAAATGCGTGAGTGTGCCGGAGTGTGTGTGTGTGTGGGTGTGTGTGTCTGGAAATCCCTTGAAGTGGTTCTGAGAGTGACGCATGCGCGAGCAGTGACAATTCGAAATCGGAAAATTCAATGAAATCTCCGCAGCCAGAGAATCCAATCAGATTTATGAGCGGATGTCGGGCCATTCGAAATTTACGACTTCGCAGCCAAACGAGTTACGATCGCAACTTCAATTGCTTTGATTTATCTTTTGGGAAAAATTTGTTGGCCAATTTGTAGACGGCCGTCTGTCTGTCTGTCGACGCTACCCCGAATGCCAAGTGCGCTCCGTTTAGACACCTCAAAATGCCTGGGGAGCTGGTGTGAAATTCATTTCGTTAAATCAGATGAAAATTAATGCACATAAAGCGCGCAATTTTTGATGAATTAATTGCGCCTCCCCCCCACCCCCGCACTTTGTTCTCAATCTGTCGTTGATTTTTTAGTTTTGTTTATTTTTAATACAAAATTGATTATAATTGCCCATTGCGTTCATTGGGGCCGCAATTTCTTGGCCAGTGGGCGATTTTTAAGCACCTGTGTTTTTTTCTCTTTTTTTAATACCCTGTAACTGGGGATACAAGGGTATAATAGTTTTGTATAAAGGAATGCAACATTGAGAAGGAACCCCCGGAAAATCTAAAGCCCGAATTTTCACCAAACTTCCTACCAAAAAAGAAGCAGAATTTAATTTGCTAATTTGCATGTGAAATTTCAGAACAAATAAAATCGATTAAGCAGCGCTGGACGGGGACTGCAAAATGATTGGTGACCACTTCAGAACACCGAACCAGAAAAGAAGAAGACATTGCTTTGAATGTAAAACGAATGTCAAATGAAAAAATAAACAAACCGATTAAGCAGCGTTGGACGGGGACAGCAAATTGATTGGTGACCACCTCAGAACACCGTTTGTTAGGCTGCCCTTCTCCCACTTAATGTTATTTTTTTTTTTTGTAGTTCCTATCATTAATGTAATATAATATAGATTTATTAAAGCCACGCCCACTTCCCCTTTTTATTATCCGTATAATTTGATTACATATAACAAAGCCTTTGAAGAGCGTGTGCCTTTGCCCTGTTCTATTTTTAGCCCACCAACGATCCGCCGCTGTCGGCCTGCGGCGAATTGAAGAAATGACAACGAGGCGAATTAAGTGCAATAGCGCCGGGGTGGGGGTAATCGGGCGATGCTTGTAATGGGGTGACAATAAAATAGGGTGCTTTGCTAACAAGGTGCATCGTGAAATATCTTAAAAAATTTATCAAAAATTTAGAATCAAATTGACTTTGTCAATCGACTAAGCCACATCCATTTTTCCATCTGTGCAATTATCGGTCGGACTGAAAATTTAAGCACCTTATTCCAAAGGACTGGAAATAGCCACAGACACCAAAATTTGTCAACACATGTAAATAATGTACAACTAGTGTAAGAAAACAATTTTTCTTCGCAAACTTTAACCTGAGACCTTGGACAAGGTCAAACAGTAAATCTGCGATAAAACAACCATTTCTGCAGATATATCATTCAAACTTAGCAGAGTAATGTTAATTATAGTTCTACATCATCGTGCAAAATTATAAAAATGTAGATAAAGAAACCTAAGAGATAGAGATAAAAATAACAAATTTAATGCCTCATTCTAACGCTCTCTAACTTGGCTTACAAATGAGCTATATTAATAAAAATTGGTACAATTATTGGGTTATCTATGGTTATACAATATCTATAAAAATTTGATCAATAATTTTTATATTACATGTGAATTCGAGTCTATAAGTAAACCTCTAAAATGTCCAAAACTTTAAGTCGCCATATCTTCTAAAAACTTTAAAATAGATCAAAAGTTGGTATGACAATGTTGTTCCTATTTAAAAACCCTTTCGTTTGACACCAATATCGACTATATCCATGCAGGAACAAAGAAAATCGAAAATTTACGTTTTTTGCCCAAAAAAATGACTTCAGATTGCAAGCAAAACTTCAGCGCCTGCAATGAATTCGAGAGTCAGGCAGAAGACGCAGGTTCGAATCCTGGGGAAAGCAGTTACAAAAATTGGCAATAATTTGGATATTTTTATAGATATATGACTATCTACACGATACGAATTTTTTTTAAAAGACTATAAAGGATTTTTATACCCTTTCCCTTAAGGTCCAAGGGTATAATAGATTTTTTGTGAAGATATTTAACAGAGAAGGAGGCGTCGCAGACCCCTTAGAGTTACCTCCAATATCGTTAGAATCAAAAAAGAAATCGATCTAGCCATGACCGTCTGTCCGTCCATCTGTCTGTATGTCCGTATAAACCTAAGGTTCTCAGAGACTAGAAAAGCTAGAGTAACCAAATTTGGGATTGGGACTCGTTATATCTACAGGCAGTTCAAGGATATACTTTTTTGCCGCTGCCACGCCCCCTTTTCGCATTAATAACTAAAACAGCTACAGTTTTGGAAACTCAGCACAAATGAATAAGTTTATAGAATTTTAAAAGGGAAGGAATAGAAGGAAGGCGATGACGTAGTTCAGTTCGGTTAAAATTGATTCTCTTTTTTAAGGAACAAGTGGATTTAGTGTAATTATAAATTACAAAGGTACAGGGTATATTCAAGTCGGGAAAACTCGAGTGTAACTTCCTTACTTGTTTTTCTTGTTTTTGTCGCTATTACAGAGGCTGAATTGGTTGCTTGGCAATAACATTTCCATATTAATTAGATTTAAAATATATTATTATGCCTTTTTAAGTGGTTATAACAAATTTATTCCGATTTCTTTCCCAGGCCAGTCAAAAGGCATCGGAACGGATCAATCAGTTTCCATCTGACGTTTTATTTATTCGCGACATTTTGACAACCTACAATGGAAACGCGGTCTCCAAATTAATTGGAGACGTTAATTGTTTTTCCTCAATAGACGGATACATATAGGAATCTATTAGTGGATTCAGACAGCAGGAATTGAAGAATCCTTTGCTCTTCTAAAATTCCGAATAAAGGAAGGCAAGAAAAAAGTTATGAGATGAGAAGAATAAATCAGGAAGTTCGGGGAGCTTTCTTGATTGGTTAGCTCTGCTTGAGGAGATGGAGAAATTCCTGATTTTCGTTTAATTGACAATAATTGCTTCCTTTTTATTCGCTTTCTAATTCAATTTTATTGATTTATATATTTGCTTTCAGTGTTTAACCAATAAATTAGTTGAGATTTCCATTTAAAACATTTTAATATTTATTGACAACATGTAAGGTAAGTCAACTGCCACCGAATTCTTTATACCCTGAACTTTACACTATTTTTCATTATTTTGTTGTTTTTTTTTTTGTCAGGCATTTGATAAATAAATTGCAAAGGAACTTTAGCGGGCGTTTTTAGGTTTTTAATTAACCTCTGAACTCTGGAATCCTTTGGTTTCCACGAACACAGACAAAAGGAGAGACAGCTAAATAAGCATGGTAGAAAAAAGGCAGACGGACAGATATACAAACAGACAGATTAAACGGACAATCGGACAAACAGCCAGGTGATCAGGCAGATGATCAGACAAACAAAAAGACGAATTCACAGACAGTTAGTCAGAAGGGCAGACGGCCAGATAGATGGACAGGCAGCCACAATTTCTTTTGAAAATTCTTATATGCGATCAAAGGAACCGAGACTGTAATTATGGAAGTGGTTTAAATACAGGGTGCAATTATTTATGTATATGACTTGTGAAGCGGTCATAAAAAACATAGTGCATTAAAAATTCTGTCAATTGGATATTAGTTGGCCGACTTGACCGGCTTGTCTAACGATTTAATCTTGCATGTAAAATTTGTTATACATTTTATGGCAGTTTTCAAACAACTCGGCTACTTTGAATATGCACTTGGGGACGGGAAAAGGGAAATGGAAATTCCGATAGGTTTCCTTGCTTAATAATCGAGTGAAACTATAAATTAAAAAGTCTCGAACTCAGACAAATTGATCCATGTTTACAGGCCTCGCGAAATCGAATCCGAGCTACTTTGAGAATCATTTAAAGGCTATAAAATTGGCCTAAACGTGTGAGTAAATCGGTCAGTAACCCAGCCACCAGCACGACTCTTGGCTCCCCCACAATTTGCATAAATAAGTTTCGAGAAATGTTAATTAATTTCCGGGGCTTTACGCACGCGCTGGTCACGTTTTGGGCGAAGCAGCCGGCGATTCCCTGGCGCTAAATTGCCAAAGAATGAGGCCAAAACAAACGAGAAGAGTTCTCCACTTGGACTTCCCCAGAAGAGCCAAGAAAGTGACGCACTCACTGACTGGGCAATTTGGCGAGTTTATAGCGATTCCGGCAAAAAAGCTGCTGACGTTTTTTTCGAGAAAGGGGCGTGGGGGGGATTAAAAACGATTTGTTTGCTTAATCTTGACAGGTCAGCACAGAAATCCCGTTTCGCGACTCGTTTTGGCCAAACGACAAGTGTTTCCCTAAACAAACAGCCAGCCGCGATTTCCGGCCCAACGGCTACTCTTTTTCTCCAGCTGATCAATAATGAAAACGTCAACTTCGATTACAGATTTCAGCGGACTTAATTGTCCGGACCGCCCGTCGCCCAGCCCGACGCCTGCTAGGCATTGTTGCCGTTGCCGCCGCTGCCCGTCGCTGTCAATTAGCTGAGGCGCGTGCTTAATGTGATTCGGCCAAATTCGTATTGCGTATACGTCATGTCTGACATGACAGCGTTGATTTCGATCAGTGGTCTTGGTTTTTTGTAGCGATCTTTTGTCACGCTGAACGTTCTTGATATTTACGGAAGTTTTTGTCTTTGTTGGCTTTTCGTTTTTTGTTATGCGGAGTAACTCAAGCCCGAGGGAATTGGTCCGATCTCTGTTCTAATTTGTGCGGGCAATTAAAATGCCATTAGAGTTGGGAAATGGGAGTGGCTCGCCCATAAATCAGCTGCAGCTGCATTAGTCGCCCCACCACCGACGTCAACCGCTTGACAAGTTAGCAAACGCACAGCTCCCGCCCGTAATGCAAATCAACTGGTCCGGAATAGATTCAATTAGGCTGATATTATTAATAAGTTCCATATGTCTTGTTATCGGCCGATAGCGTAAGTCCCACACAGCAAAGATGATTGATAAGCTTGTCGTGGGCACCCTGTAAGGCAGTCTAGCTGTCTCGCTCGCTCTCACCGCTGCGCAATTTGTGGGCCTCCATTCATTAAAGCTTCGCCGCAAGTTTGCTCGACATAAAGCTGCTCGCCTAGAAAGCTAACAAAGCTCAACAACAAAGCTTAACTAGCCGGCGACAAATGGCAACTGAGACGCCGACAGCAACAGCGACGCCGACGCTGACGCCCGCTTGTGTGTGTGGGAAAATTTTTGGTTTGCTAGAAAAGTTTGTTGTGTTTTGTTAGTCTTTTGTTGGGCTTGCCGTCGAGCGGTTGGCCGGATCAGTTGGGCGACAACAGCGACAACGACAACGACGCTTGTGTTTTTGCCGGCAATTCGTGTTACCAAAAAAAACGGTGCACCATTAACGGTTCATTTGGATTGTGACAGGCGGCAGGTGCATTGCGTTGCCAATTTCGCCGTTACGCGGCGGACAGACGTCCATTAATGTGAGCATTGCGGTTACCGTTGCTTCGGTGCGTGGCTGCTGCTGAAATGCATTAAATATTTTTTCGTTAAGTGTTCGTCGTGCAGTTTTTCTGACAAGCCTAATTAATTTACTGGCCGGCCGTCAGCGCAGTCACGGTGACCGGGCGCGGGCGGGCATCTTCGCACGTCACAGGTGAGTGGCTGGCGGGCAAATTTCTAGTTCTTATCGCTCAAGATCCACAAGATATCCACATTCCAACGCCTCTTATCCGACTCTGACTGGGTGAAGTGGGCGCGGTGGGAGGAAGGCCGCCTCATTAGGCCGATCGGCTGGGCTCATTTGCATAGGCGGTTTCGAGTTTGGCGGTCTGCGGTTTCGCGATTTGCGATGTTAATCAATTAAACAACAATTTTCAGTAAATAAATTTTCTGCTTTATCATATGCATGATGCCGGCCGAGAAAACATTGACAAATTAATGCCAGTCGAATGCCTTGTCATCTTGGCCAACTTGAAATCGAAACGGGGCGGCCGGCGACCACTTGACGATCGCGGCGACACTGACTCCCCCCGAGAGCACTTCAAAAAGGCGGCCACAGATCTCCCACACGAGCTCTGTGCAAACCTTGGCAATGGCGGCAGACCCCCCCTCCCTCCCCGCACCCCTCTATCAGCCACTTGTGTTTGGTTAAGAACTCATCGGTGGAAAGTGTGAGTGAAACATCTGTTAACGCTTGGGTTTTTGGCCTGCTTGTTTACAATTTGTGGATGGCCCGGCGCCCCAACGGATTCATAATTTCATATCATAAATTTTGGCCAACTCTTTGATTGGTGGCGTCAGAACGATCGGGCGGCCCACGGGGCGGCTGGCTGTTTATTGCGTATACGTCACCGCCTTCCGTCGCTTGTCATATTTGGATTTGTTTTGGGCCCAAGAATTTCCTTTTGATTTATTTTTACAAGACCGGCAGACTCGGCCATGTTTTGCCCGTCAACTGGCCAACTTAATTAATTGGCAAGAAAGTTGCCCAGCCGTCGGTCACGCTCGATTGGGCCCCGATCGCCGTACGCCGTTGGAATCCCAAAACATCAACGAAAAAACAAAAAACATTCCATGTCCACGAAATGCGGCTCTCATGTGACTCACGGGCGGCCATTCATTGTGTATTTTAAATTTCAACTGTCACAAAAATGGCCAACGCTGGAAACCAAAGCGATTTCTGGCCATCAATCGATTGATGTTTCGTTTGCTTTTTTCTTTTATTTATTCGCCTTACATTTTCACTTTCATTTGCCCCAAAATAATTCGCAATTTTATGGCCTAAAACCAGCGAACGTGGGCGTGCCTGCCGGCAAACTAGAACAAAAAACAAATTCAAAGAACTTCGGCGAGTGCGTTTTTAACGGCCGGCAAAACAAACAACACAAGGCTATGATAAAATTTTTATGTTTATGAACCGATGATGAAACATTAAAGGTGCAGGGAACTATTGACGACGAGACTTTCCCAGCTTCGGTTTTAATTATTTCCCTCATCTTAACCGACTTTCTGGGTGCGCCTAAAAACAATAACAAATTAGCCCACCAGCCCCACCCGCTCGCCGGCACCGCTGGCTTTTGATTCCGACCGGCGGTTCTAGGCGCCCAGTTCATTAGACTGGCATTGTTCGGCGGACATTTGCATAATTATGCAATCAGTTTTTTGGCACACTTGCCAGAAGAGCCCTCCAAGGAAGCCAGGGCGACTGATAGGAGCCGCGGCCGTGGCCCACACATCGGCGGGCCCAATTTGATTAGCCCGCCACGCATACCAAATGGAGGCCAATTTGCGAGGCAGACTTGCCTTCGTGTGCATTTAATCATCGTGGCCGGCAAACATTTCTACCAGAGACTGTTTGCTGGCCGGCTTCTGTCGACTTAATTAAAAGTCTGGCGACGGCAGCCCTCACCGCCCTCCGCCCAGCATATGTGGCAAGATGGGCGGGGTGGCCTGGCTTTTATCGGCTGTTTACTCCGGCGACCTGCCGACAGTCACTTGAGGTTACAAATGCGAGTTATTAAGGCACTCGAGATGACGAATGACCGGCTCGAATCCGTGGCACATCCCGGCCACAGGAAGGGTAAACTGTAAACAAGATTTTGGTTTGGGTTCCTTAAATGAAAGGAAATTCGTTTTGTCATTTCGCGGAGATTGCGGAAAAGGTCTTTATGGGCCGAAGCATCTGTGAGTTCTGTTAAATCTTTACAGCTGAAAATTCCATTAGATCATCTACGGAAATTATCGTGTATTTTGGCCCCTAGCGAGGGTTGTCTGAAAAGTTATAAGTGGGGTTCAATTTGGAAGAGGAAATTGGAGAATTTAATGGCTAGATTTCGACAAAGAAAAGTGGGGAGTTCTTGAAGTTAAAGAAATCTCATTTCTTGGGAAAAACGAGAAGATAAGTGGAGAATTCTTGAAGTTAAGGATTTCTAATTTCTTTAAAAAACGAAGAGAAAAGTGGAGAATTCTTAAAAAAAAAAATTTCTCATTTCTTTAAAAAACGAAGAGAAAAGTGGAGAATTCTTAAAGTTAAATTTCTCTGATTTCTTTCAAAAACGAAAAGAAAAAGTGGAGAATTTCTGAAGTTTAAAATTTCTTATTTCTTGAAAGACCGAATGGGTGATTAACTGTATAGATAGAACTAGTCTAAAGTCCCTCAAGAAACCTTTCAAAAGACATCTTTAAAGACTGAAAATATATGTTTCTTATATTCACTTCACCATAGAAAACTTCTCTCCCAAAAACTGACCTTTGATTTTTTAAACAGCCTTCAACTTTCGGCTTCTCCCAAATAAAACTTAACCCGATCGAAATCCCATCTTGCCAGCCTTCTTATTTGGTTGATGAATCCCCAGGGGGCTTGAGGTTAAGAACCTGTTTATAAATCGAACTCACTAAACTGCCCACTGCTTGGCCATGCGAGAAGTTCAATGGCTAAATTGCCAGAAACAATCGGGCCCATTAGCCCGGCTCGTTTAGTATCACTTGGCCAATTAATGTTTCATATATAGCACCTGAATTCCCCCCCCCCCCCCTTTCTTATAAATAATATTCAGGCTACCAGTTTATTTGTGTGTGTTTATGGGAATAGAATTTGGTCATTAAATGCCCCGCCCCCCTTTTTCACCCCGCTCCTTGTAACATCACAAAAAATCAATGAAGTAGGGGAAAATTCCAAGACCAACTAGCGCGGGGGGGTGGGGGCGGATTTGTATCTTTAAATAAACAGGCAAGTAGACAATTTTTCACACGCTATGATTTCGAGTCTTATTAAATTTATGCATGCCTATTTTTATGGGCCCCTCGTCCCGATTATAACCTTCCTTATGGCCTCCCTACGCCTCCTTGGAAAGTGTAACAACTTTCTTCGTCATTACGTTCAAATTGTTTCTCAAGCAGGCGGCGCCCCCCGAGTTCCGGCTGCTGTCATTTCCGGCACTTGGCGGGCGGGATGACGTCTGGTATTTTTAGGCTGCTTGTGTCGCCTCACGCGCCCATCGCCGGTTCCGATTTGCAATTCTAATTGCCCGCCCGACGCGTTGCTGGCTAAAAAAAAAAATTCGCCAGATTTTTTATTGACCAGACAGGCAGGCCCCTGTGGTGGGGGGCGGGGGAACTCTGGATTGTGATCGGTAATGAAATGAGTGTTCTTTTTTTAAAATTAGCCAGCCAGCCGGCCGGAGGGGCGATTTTAACGATGCAATCGAGCGCTGTGACAAATGACGGGGAAGCCGGTGGAGGTTGGTTTTTTTTGGCTGATGAAAATTCTGGTCAAGTTTTCATGTGGCTTAATTTACTGATAAATATATTTTTTATTTCATAATAAATACAAAACGTAATTTCCATGATCGTAAAAAAATCAAATAACCGCCAAAAAAGAAACCCAAAGCCGCCCCAACCGCCCAGCTGCCCGCTCATTTGGTTTTGTGTCCTGCGGTCATTAAGAGTCATCATCTTGTTGTTGTTGTTGTATTTGCTTTGTTGTGTGGCGGAGGTTGCTGAACTCGTAAAACGTTTGGCCGAAAGTGAAAGTGGCCCCTGCCCACCCCCAGCGTCTTGGCCAAGTCAAGCAGCTCGTAAAATTGCAGCTAATAAAGCCACGCCAATTACAGCCAGCTATGTGTGTGTGTGTGTGTGAGTCTTTATCGGGTCAGTAGTTGGCCAAGTTAATGCAGTTTTAAATCCACACTCAAATTCACACTTTGTCACCGCGGCCCCCAGGGGGAGTCCGGGAGTCGTAACTCAGCTAAACGGCCAGAAGATTTTCCTTTGGGTTATTGGTTCACTGAGGGGTAAAGTGAATTATCAGCGCTGACGTCAAGGAGCAATTGGCCCCGCCCCTAGCACGCGCCAGAGACCCGCCCCTGCCGACGCCCATGACAAATGAGAGGGGGACAAATAAGCCAGTGGGTCGCTGCAGCCCATTAAAATGTCATTGTGGGCGCGGAATTTCCCCATTTGTCTGTCCTCCAGCCGCCCCGCCCACTGCCTTGGCCTTGGCGGCTTAACGAGCCGCAGCCGCTGTTCAATTTTCCCCGAATATGAACGGAAGTGCGGCGTAAACGCCATTTTTCAATTTCCCGATGCGTGGGCGCCGCGTTTATTGCATTTCCCGCATTGCAAGGCAGTTAACTTGGCTCGAACTGTCGAAGGTCAGCAAAGCGGAAAAGCGAGCGCACATGAGACGCATAAAACCTATGCAAACGCCTCCCCCCCCTCCGCCCAGCCATAAAAGCAATTAAAGAGTCTTTAGGACGGACGTCCAGCAGCCCGAAATGTTCTATTGACTTTCTACCCTGCCCGCCGGGGGAGTCTCAGCCGGGAGAGTCTCTGGGCTGGCGGGGGCGGGATGACAGCTGTTGGCAGCGTTGTCCTCGGGTTCCCCCCCATCAAACATATGGCAGCTACAAATTTCTGCCAAGCGGGGGGGAAAGTTTGGCCTTGTCACTCGGAGTGAGAGGAATTTCAATTGGCAGCAGGGACTGAGGTCGAATCATCCATCAATCCGTTTACAAGGCGGCCAACAAAGGCTTAAAGGAAAAGGAAGTTTCAAGAATTTCCATTATTCTAAATAACAGGATTTATAGATGGATTATGAACCAATCTTTGTGATCTTACTTTCCAGAGCATCTGCCTGTCGGTTTCTTTGAATTGAAATGAATATTCTCTTTTTTCGGGGGGACTTTTTTCAATTTCCATGCCATCGTAAAACAATAGCCCGCCATTGAGACTGCTATCTGAAGGTCTGAGTTAGTGTGTGTTGATGTGGACGGCTGGACAGACGGTGGGACGGCTGTGTGTGTGTCGATTCCCATGGCAAATAAATAAACAAATAACAGACCGCACAGCTGCCGAGTTTCCCGGCAACATCGCATCTCTCGCCAGCGATAAAATAGCCGCCAACGCCTCCAACACGCCCAACGGTGGCAGCGCGGGTTTCTTATCAAACTCGCGCCACGCCAACTACACACAAAGGCGGACAGACGGACGGAGGAACACATTTGATATGTGCGGCAGCAACAGCCGTCCAGCCGCCGCCGCCGCCGTCACAAAGGAAGGATAAAATTTCATTCATCTGCGGCGCAGCCAGCGTGGCGTATGAGTGACTTTAAATGATCGTCCTGCGCTCTGAGATAAAAACCACAGCAAACACAACTGTACTTTCGGGTAAACAAAATGGCGGAGACGCTCTTCAATTATCATTGACACGACCCTGGGAATTTCAAACCCGATCGCCTGACCTTCCCGCTAATTGCCAGCGAGCATTGACGTGCGCGAGTTTCCTTGTCCTTTGGCGTCCATTAGGCAAATCGTGGACCGCCCTAATTGCCCTTCAATGGACAATTAAAGGACATGTCGTAGTTTTCTTTTTTTTGGGAGCCACTTTCCTGGCCAAATTGAAAAACAAGCTTTCGGTTTTACGGGGCCCCCGGCGGTTCCACACGAGCGCCAACTATGCTTGGATTATTTAGGCCACCAAATACAATTACCAAGTCATTTCAATTTATTTGTCCCCAGAGCGGCAGGAGCGGAGGTCCTTGGCTAAAGTTAAAGTGCTGGCGGCTGGCAAATCAATCGCTCGATGAGTTTAAACATTTTCCCCGCCAATTGGCTGGCCGGCTTGCCTGCTCCGTTTTTGGCTATTTGTCAAAGTGCCCGGCCAGGCAGCCACTTCCACTAACTTGGCTATTATTGGGCGATAAATTGATTAGATATTCCTGGGGGCGTCTAAGGAAACTGTGCATGTGTGTGTGCGAGGGTGTGCGTGTGTGTGTGGTTGACAACTTTCTCTGTGTTTGGGGCTGCCTCAAATTGCCATTTCAATGTTAATTTTATTAGGGTGTCGGCAATAAATTCCGTTCAATCTTAAATACCATAAAAACCGTTACACTTGCCACACACACACACGCACACCCACATATGCCACTTGACACATCGACGTGTTGGCTGCGCTCAATTTCTATTATCATCTCGAAAGTATTTGCTATTTTTTCCGAGGCGGAACTTTATTCAAATCTCGACGCACACTTATTCATCAAAATGGCAGCCAAATCCTGGCCATAAACTGTATTAGCCCAGGACCTCCATGGCTCTCTGGCCCGGAGTGGATCTTTAACTTCCGCTGGCCAGAAGTTTGTGCTTCTTGTTGTCATTTTTTCTCAACAATTATGACAAGGCCTAAATGGCCAGTATCCGGGCAGGGCCATTCCTTTTTATTCGAGGCACTGGGCGGAACGACTCGCCAGCCCTTTGGTTGTGTGTGTTTGTGTTTGTGTCATTGTCTCGACATCGTTAAAGGGCCATTGCCAATCTAAATGTGCTGGCCAACTGCCTTGTTATGTCATTTGGCCATTGAACCCCGACGGGCGGACGGCCCTGCCGGTCGCCGTAATGAATTTGATCAAATTAATCAAAATGGCAGCCGATTGCGTTGACGCTTCCCTCGCCGGAAGTTCTTCCCAGCTTCCGGTCGCTCTTGCAGCGGCACTGGTGCGTCCATGTGGCCATAATGGAATTACGCTGATTGCACCATTTCTCCGCGTCAGGCTCGTGTCAAAAAGGAGATTCAATAAGCCGACAAGGCAGCGGAACAGGCGGCTCCTCAGAACTAACAAGTGAGACATTTTTAAGGAATGGCCACTCCAGGAGTATTAGATTTTTCGAGGAATTGCAAAAGAAAAATTCAATTCTTAGTCTAGTTTTAGGTTCATTTTTCTCCTTATTTATCAATGCAGTTGAAAGGGAAAGGAAGGAAAATCTGTGATCTGTCTTTGAGCTCTAAATTAGTCAAGAAGAAAAATTTGAAAGATCTTTCTTTGATATCAGGAAAGTAAGAGAATTCAAGAAATAATATGAGACCTTTCTAAAGATTCCAAATGTCTGAGGAAATCCTTGAACTTGATCTTTAACGCATTTTAAATTGAACTGAATTTCAAAGAATCAAAATCTACAAATATTTCCCGTCCCAGTCAATTTCTCACTTCAGGGCTTTTTTCAAGTCTTTTAAAGGCTTCAAATCTCCGCCTCAAAATTAATCGAATCCATTTATGGAAATCCTAAAGAATCGGCCAATTAAATTACTGAAATAAAACCAGAAATCCGCCTCATAATTCTCCCATCGACTCGACTGTGCTTTGGCTCGAGACTTCAGTCGTTTAATTAGAAGCGTCTGCGGTCGAGGGACAAATTTGGCTGGACAAGGACGAGGGGGCCGGGATGTTTTAATGTTATGTAAATGACAGCGCCTAATGAACTTTCATTCATTATCGTTAGTTAGCCACCGGCCAGATGGCAGCCCACCAGTCACCCCCACTCCCCGAGAGAATGTTCACTAATCCCAGCTACTTTTGACAGGACAATCCAATTGGCCGGCTGAGGACCACAAAGCCCCCACTGATTGATTTGTTTAATGCCGCAGGCCCGGCCGACGGCGTAAATTTCAAACGGCAGCTTAATTTCATTAGATCGCATTTAAGTGTGTGGCCTAAACGGCCGAGCCGCAATTGACACCAACCGGGGCAGGCGGACACGAGGCCGGACGGTCAATTAAACAGCAGGCGGGAGGAGCTGCCCGGCCCTGAGACATTCGCTTAATCGCTTCCGGCCGCACTTAACGTAATTCACCGATAATGTTACGAATGTAATTTCCAAGACGCCCTTGACAGCCGACGTGCGCCAGGACGCCCGGGACGAGGAACACCAGCGGCGGCAGCGGCAGTGGTGGAGGCGGCTGGAGGCCGCCGCAAATTGTGGCCTCTTCCAGGCTCCAACTAGTGACCATTTGGCTGCTGCTGCACTGCTCTGCCGCGGCAGCGGCTACACAAATCAGCCAGCCCAGCAATGTTACTGCCCCAAGCCCGGAGACGCCGCGGACGCGGCACGCTGAGCTATCCCGTGGCGCTGCTAGTGGCCGCGATGGCCCGTACCACACGCCTAATCGTATTCCAGCCTACGGCTCTGAAGGAGTCACTGAGGGCAATGGACTCGCCGCCGCGGCCGGCAATGCCAGCCACCACGATGCTGAGCAGATGCTGCCACAGATACCGCCGTATATACGCACAACCGCCATGTTCATCTGCATAATCATCATGGTGCTGGGCGTGGTGGGCAACGTGATGGTGGGTGCGGGATTAGTCCTTCACGGAGTTGCGGGTAATTTTCTATTATTTCCACCCAGGTGCCCATTGTGATTGTGAAGACCAAGGACATGCGGAATTCCACAAACATTTTCCTCACCAATCTCAGCATAGCCGATTTGCTGGTCCTGCTCGTCTGCACGCCCACTGTCCTGGTCGAGGTCCACACCCGCCCCGAGACCTGGGTCCTGGGCCGCGAAATGTGTAAGTTTTTCTTGACTGTTGAGAGGTCTGTCTGGTTTTCTTATGGCTGTCGGTTTAATTTACTTCCAGGCAAGGCCGTGCCCTTTGTGGAGCTGACGGTGGCCCATGCCAGTGTCCTTACGATTCTGGCCATCTCCTTCGAGCGGTACTATGCCATCTGCTGGCCTTTAAAGGCCGGCTATGTGTGCACCAAGGCCCGCGCCATCCTCATCTGTGTGCTGGCCTGGGGCATCGCTGCCCTCTTCACGAGGTGAGTTCTAGAACTTTTACTCCTTTTTATTCTATTTCTCTTTGATTTCCACGCTTGCACTTTTCTTTCCTTACGAAAACTGTTTGTAGTTTAAATGAATTTCCTACACTCTCTTTGTCTGCTCTTAAGATCTTAAGCTCATCACTTTTTCCTCTAAGTTAACCAATCCATCTTTGGTTCTATGGGTTCCTTAACTTCTCCCACATTATCACTTATTAATCCAGAAGTTGATCCAACTGTCAGCCCAATAAATTCAGAAGTTCTAATAATTTTTAAAGTAGCTAACCTTATGGGTCTTTTCTTCTCTTTAAAGGTTCCTTTAAAGCCTTCTAAAAGCAAAAATTAAAGGGCTCACATCTAATCTCAGAAATGCTTTGGGCTTTTACTATATAATCTTAAATTCCAGACTTCCGATTTCGATTCTGTCTTCTGTTTTCGAAGCCCAAAAGTGCCCTTAAAAAGCTGTCTTAATTCTTTAAACAAAAGACTTATTAATCGGAAGAAAATCTTTAATCGTGTCTTCTATATCTTTAAGATTCCTTCCAAAGCTTTCATGATTCCTAAACTCTCCACAAACTCTTTATACAATCCAAATTTCCAGGCTTTCTAGTACAAAAAAAGTTTCAGATCAGTCTCCTATTTTGTATACCCCAAGAGATCCCTTAGAAAAATCTTTAATCCTGTCTTCTATATCTTTAAGATTCCTTCAAAAGCTTTCTTGATCCCTCAACTCTCCACAAACTCTCTAAACAATTGAAATTTCCAGGCTTTTCAATACAAGAAAAGCTTCAGATCCGTCTCCTATTTTGCATACCCCAAAGATCCCTTAGAACGCTTTATAGATTCTTTTACCCCCCCAAAATCATATTTATTTTATGTTAAAGGACTTAACCGACCTTCGGGCTAACCGGAGAAGTGAGTTGAGCGCCGGTTGAGAGTCCAATGACCTGCACTTGCCATGGGGAGCGACGGAACATTAGAA
>JBAMCP010001031.1:1876-29379 GCA_037075105.1 Lissocephala sabroskyi
AACTTACAGCATTCGCAGTTTGGTGAGCCGCTGAAAGTCCGTCTCATAGATCACCGTCAAGTTGTTGCCCTGCAAATCTCTGCAAAGATACAAGAAAAAACACAAAAAACATTAAAAACCGATCGGAGCTATAAGATTAGAGAGAGCGGCTGCCCCAGGAGGGGCGATAAGTTTGCTGTAATTGCTTGTAAGACAAGAGGAAAAAAACTGATACGCAAATGAAGAGCGCGAGAAATAAAGGAAGGCGCTGAAATCCAACAGATGATAAGGAATACGACGCAAAGAATAAAATTCTTTATATGATATTTAATCATTGAAGACGAAGCGGGGCAGGATGGACAGGAGAACCCGTTTGGCTGAGCCACCACCGAATCGGCAGATACACAGAAGAAATTTGTTACCTGCAGATGTCATAACAATGAAATGCAACGTTAAAGACACAATAAAAGACCGACGAGAGACTCCGCGGAGACCCATAAAAGTAACCAGGACAGACAGACAGACGGAGAGTCGGTTGGCTGGCTGGCTGCGCATGCGCAGTGGATTCACCCGGGGCTGCCTGTCACCCCTCCAGCTGCTGGCGATTTGAGTTGGGTCGCCCAACAGGTAAGTCGTTTAGAGACCTGAAAGACCTTCGAATGCTGAATTTTGTGCGTTCGTCTTAATGAATCTCGCACATCAAGTTGCCTGGTTCGGTCGGCATTTTTTTTAATGAGCTTAATATCTACGCCAGGTGATAGAGTTGGTTTTTTTTTGGGCATCGCTTAGATTCCACTGATTACAGGTCGAGCCGGGCCACAAATTTGATACGCCACGAAAACGGATATGAAAAACCAACGAAGATCCAAAATTCAAATGAATGAAATACTCAAAACAACCCAACGAATTTTATATACCCTTTAACCAAAGATACTCTTCTTTGATGTGGCTCATTAGGGAATTTACAAAGTCTCTAAACCGACTTTCAGGGTTGTAGCTCGTTTAAAAGCTGAGTTCATTGGGGTAGGAAAATAAAATATTTGTTAGGGGAAGTTTATCTTTCTCATAAACGTTTCTTTAACAAAAATTAATATACCCTAAGCTGTTTAGCATTTAGGGTAAAGGGTATAAAAACAATCAGTAAGCATTGGGTGGCTGGGTTTGGAGGGCTGTGGCCGAGCCGACAGCTTTTAATTGCCGGGCATTTTTCAGATCTCCGAAAAATACCTTTAAAATACAATTTGTCAAAACAACAACAACAACAACAGCAGCAAACGAAAAGTGTCTCTGGGTGGTCATTTGACTTCATTAAAACCAACAAAAAAAACCCGGAGAAGACAGCCGAACGACCTTTGTGGGTTTCTTTGATGAGGGGCGGGCAAGGGGGACCGTCTGCCTGCCAATTAGAATTCCTGCCTTGACCCTTTGATCTGTCAGCCTCCTCAGGTCCCATAAATTAGCCCGGGTCATCTAAAGGTCTTTTTCGGGGGTTTCCACCAACTGATTTGCATCTTTTTGCAGGTGCGAAAAAGCGTCTGTCGTGTCAATTGAAAGTGTTCTATTCGTTTGCTTCAGGGTGTTCCCCCACCCCACTTTTGCGGTATTTCTGTGTGTGTGTGTGTGTGTGTGTGTGTGTAATTAAATGGTAACCAAGGGCCAAACGGAATTTACTGGGGCTCGTTTACATGCCTTTGTTCTTGGGCGATGCCTTCCTTCCTTGAAGTTACCCCCTCCCCAACCCCCATCCCCACTGCCTGACCAACGATTGTGTTGGTGGCCCCGACTGCCAATGGCTGTTTGCATAATTCACATTTGATGTATGTCAATTTACTGGGCTTGCTGGCTGTTGCATAAAAGCTGCTCCATTAGGGTTACCCAAAGCCTGTTGGAAGGGTAAATCTTTGGCATTTGATTAAGAGAACCTAATTGGCAGAGAGGAAACCTCAACTTGTGCTAAGCAATGCTTATTAAAGTATTAAAGGTATTGGATCCTTGGGGTATTTGGATTTCTGAGGTGTTGGGAGTGTAAAAGGTTACGAGAGATCTAAGGGTAACTTTGGTAGAAAGGAGGAGTTTTTAAGGATGTATAGGGTGGAGATGGTCTATGATTCATAATGAGGTCTTTAAATTTCTCATCTTATTTCCCCCAACTCTTTCTAAACTTCTTCAGGTTTTTTTCCCCTTCCTCATTTCATTCTCGAGTTTTAATTTCCCCTCCAATCAATAACTCAAATTTAGAACTCTTAAAAAAGAAAAATAAAGTCCATAAAACTCCAACTTCCCCGTCCTTTGTGGACTCGCGCGTCAGCCAGTCAAATTCCTTAATCTTAATGGGTTTTTACGTAAACTTCCCTTGAGATTTATTGGTATGGAGCACCCTATTAAAAAGTCTGTGGAGTGTCCCCCCACCCAACCCTACCTCCCTGGGAGCTCGAGGGAGGCGGGCAGGGTTGCCGCCGGTTCGGTTGGTGTGGCCGGCCACTTTTGCTATTTTAAAATGCAAATATTCCGTGCATGTTGATATTTTCTCAGTGGTTGTTGTTGTTGTCGTTGTTGCTGTGGTTGTTGCCGTTGTTGTTGCATAAAAACAAATGTGTCCCTGAGCGCCATTTGACGCTGTTGAAGCGTTGAGAACGCAGACGAAGCTCCGTCCACCTCACCGTCTGTCCGTCTGCCTATAACTGGGCTATGTGAGCGGCGGGCTGGTTGGTCGATTGGACGGTGTCGCTGGTGTGGCACTTGCCGCTGATATCTGTTATTAATTTATGTTGGAAAAAAAATCAACAGCCGCTTGGCCGGCGGTTGCCGCCACTCGGCGGCGCATGGCTTTTTGAGGTCGCAAGCCTGCCCAGCCGGGGGGTGGGGGGCACGATGGCGGCATTTTGCATACACTTGCTAATTGCCAGCGCGTTAATTTATGGGGCGACTGCAGAGCGCCGCCGTCGCCGTCGCCGTCGCTGGCAATGCAGCGCTTAATGCACTGGGCGGGGGGTGGGGGTAGGGAGCTTGCCACATGCAACATGCAACAATTGCAAGGAAAAGTAGACTAAGGAAAGCCGCGCGGAGTGGGGGAGGGAGGAGGTGGGGCAGCTCCTGCGGCGACAATTAATAAACTTAATGGCGATTTAATGTAAGCGGCGGATATCAGACGCACAAGGCGACGACGGCTCGTAAAAGGACACAAAGACAGTTGGGCAGACGGACAGTCGAGCTCTAGCAGGCCCAACTCGCATTATTATTGCCTTGGGGACAATTCGACACACGGACAGTTGGGCAATCCACTGCCCAACTCCGCTTTTGTCACTTCGCGGACTTTTAATGGCCAAGACGAGCGGCTTAACCCGATCAGCTTTTGAGTGTGGGTCCTGCGTCCTTTTAATAGCGGCAGCCTTGTCACAGCTTTTGTCCTTTTGCTTTTGTTTGCCTGACGTAATTCGAACTTCCGAATCAATCAGCTTTTGTCTGCTTCTCGTCCTGCAACTGTTTTCGTCGCTTGCATTGTGCCAGCGATCAGCTGACATTTGTCTCCAGGACAAGAGTTGAGATGAATGCCACCGACTACCTGTCTGCCCGTCTGTCTGTATATCTGCCTGGCTGCCCTGAGGCCAAGGACCTGCTTAGGTTCGCTATTATCCTTTGTTCTCTAGTGCAGCTCTCTCAGTTTTCCTTTTGCTTGATTTGTTCTTCTTTTTCTAGGGATCGAAAACTATTGACAAGGAATCTGTACGTCTGCTCAGCTTTTGTCCACCCACCACTAAGTGTCCTTAACAGCCTGGGAGCTGGCTTAGTCGGCATTGTGGTTAAGGGAAAGAAGCCTCCGCCACTCCCACCACCCCCGACAATTCAGCTTGCAAATGTCAACTGCCCAACTGTCCAACTGTCTGTCTCTCTGCTTCAGCTTTCATTTTTGTACTTACAATCTCTCCACATCGGCGGATATCTTCCTGGGCACCTGCGTCAGTCCTCGATGCGAGCAGTCGACGGTGAGGCCGCTGCAGGCGCAGACCCGCGGACAGCGGGCCTCGGTGATGACGCCTACTCCACCGCCGGGTATATGAATGCCCACGGAGCCGAGGCCGCCGCCGGAGCTGCCAAAGCCGCCGCCGCCGTAAGGCTCCGCCAGGCAGCCGAGGGGCAGCACCAAGCCGAGCAGGGCCAGGGCCAAGGCAACCCGGAAGGATGCCGGCCCGCTGCCTTTGTAGCGCGGACGGGCGGACAGTGCGGGGTCCATTGGAGGGCGAGGGGTTGGGGGTTGGCGACGAGCCTAATTGAAAGTATGGAGAGCGCGTACCGACGCCACTTTGTCAACAGCAATCACGTTTGTGCAAATTTTCGAAAACAACAAAAAGGATCGCCAGCGAGGTAAGCGAGTCCTTTGAACCGGCGGTCGGTTGTTCGCGGACCGTTGCACCCGCGCGCTCGCTACGAACTGAACTGGCGAGCGGAGGGTCAGTCGGTCGGTCGGTCGATTCGTTACGCTCGCGCGACGAGTGACGAGTAGCGAGTGGCGAGTGGCGAGTTCGCAGGTAGACGAGTCGACGGAAATGCGTTTTTGGCCTTGGAATTTTCGTAGTTTTCTATTTTGTTTTTCCTTTTTACTCTCTCTTCCTTTTGTGGGGTTGTCAGCAGTTTGGCTGCTGCTTCTTCTTCTCGTTGGTCGTCTCCCGTCGTCACAGTGACAGCGGCAACTTCATCATCGTCTGCGTCGTCAACTTCATCATCATCGTCGTCGTCGTCTGTAATGAAAATAGTAAAAGAAAATCATGAAAAATTATCTATAAATTCGGCAAGCGTGGCTGACCGTCCGCCGGGACAGGAAATCGTTAGTTCAGCGATTCCTTAAGTGATTTGTTTAAATGCAAGTTGTCAGTTTAGATTGAATTCCTTCTAGGGGAAATGCAAGGAAATACTCAGCAGCCCAGGGGACAATTCGTTGCCCTAAGAGGCCCTTAAGGGAATCGCAGCAGGAAATCCGAGACGCAAGGGAAAGTAGAGAAAGGAGAGGAATTTCTGGGGGACGATTTAAACTATCCAATAACTCAAGTGAACTGAGTGTCCCAGGGAATCTGGACTTCATTTGTTTTGAAAAGAAAACCAGCAACCAGCATAGCAGAGATATAGCATTTCGGTCTATTAAATTCCTTAACTGTTTAGAGACCAAAAGAGAGAGAACAGAGATTCCTTAAGTCTCTCATGTTCGTTACAGTTTAGAGATCTTTGGAGGTCCTCTTATAGTTTAAGAATCTAGTGGAAACTTTACTAAGAAAGATAAGGAATCTAACAGACTTAAAAGACTTTCTTATAACAAACAATAATGAAACCTTTGAAGTCTTCTGTAAGAAATCTGAAAGCCAACAATTGAAGTCTCTCCCAGAGCCCAGAATGGGTCACTCTCCCTGGCAACCAAAGAACTTGATTAAGAATTCCCTTAACTGCAAGGAATATTTAGGAATTTTGAGTGCCCTGAATGGATCACTTTCTCTTCCAACTAAGGAACTCGATAGAGAAATCCCCTAACTGTAAGGAATCTTAACTTCCCCAACGAACCAACAACAGAAACCCAACAAATCCGATCTCTCTAAGTTCCTTCGCTCTCCCAACTAAGAAACTCCATTTAAAGTTCCCCTAACTGTGTTTGCTTATGACCGCTGGCCAGTCACTGATATTCAGGGATATCAGGGTCCCTGCGAAGCTGTTTCCATTTGGCAGCGATACGATTTTAGCCGAAGCCAAATAGAAACCAGAATAGGAAAAGTAAACTCCGTGCATCTGTTTTTTTTTTAAGGGACCTCGAAGTGTTTTCACAGCTGGAAAAAATCCGGTGACGGGGGGAAAAAGAACGAAGGGAATCCCGGAATGAAATTATTGACTAATTGATCGATTGACTGCGGCCTCCAATTGACCGAAATTTCGTGGATTCAATTCTTTTTCGCAAATTGACAAGGAAACTTCCCTCCATCCCCCCCCCCACTCCTTCGGCTCGTAAGTGGCCAATTGATGGAGGATATTAAAATTAATTGTTTAAATTAACATCTGGATGGTTGTGTCTGTCGGTCCGACTGTCGGGGCTGTCAGCTTGCCCCGATTTGTGCGCTGCGTAGGAAATTCAATCGGAATTCTATATATCAAGAGGGGGTGGGGGTAATCAGCTGCCTGTCAAATTTACTTAACTGGCAATCAACAAAACTCAATGAACGTTGAGCGGGTTTGAGCGGGCGGCCGGACGGACGGCAGAGTAATGAAATTTTCCCCCCCTTGGAAAAAAAAAATCGACCAACTGTACTTTCTCCAAATGGATTGCAAGCGTGGCGGTGGGAGGGGGTGGGGTAACCTATCAAAAGCATGCCAGGCACACGGGTCTCCATGTCCCTTTAATCAAAAATTTATCATATTTCGTCGACAAAACCAAACGGAGAAGGCAACGCAGCCAACGACAGACGGGTGGGTGGGGGAAGGGTATAAGCGAGTTGGCAGGCTGGCGAGTTCTTGATGGGGAAGCTCAGGACCCACACAAATATTTTTGCTGCAAAGGCATTTGAGGTTCTCCCCCCACCCCGCAAAGCAGCGGCCTTGGGCCTTTCACAGAACGGAAGTGGTGGGGTGGGAGGAAGGGGAAATACTCAAAAGATGTAATCACTGCATTGTCACCAGGCATATTGAGCCAGCCACCCAAGCGAGCGAGGGACTAGGCGAGAGAGAGAGAGGAAGCGAGAGAGCGAGGGGTGGGGGGAGGGGAAGGGCAGATTTTGTCGTGTGCGCTTCTCATATGAAACATAAATCAGTGAAATTCTATACATGCCACTGATTGTCTGCTCTTTGTCAAGACCAACCCAACCCCCCACCCCCCAGCATTGGTATTCGACTGCCATTGCTTTTGCCTTTGCTCTTTTTTGCCTGTGGGGGGTGGGGGGAGAAAACTACAGCAGCAAAAATACCAAGGCAAATTCCCAAATGCATGCCAATAACTCGTTTGTTTGTGCTGCCCCCCACCCCCTCCCTCAGACTCGCTCTCTCCTTTTCTACCACTCTCTTTACTCTTCTTCTTCCTTTCTCTGCCGTCTGCTGATTAAGATAACGGCGCGTGCAAAAAAAAGAGAGTGACAGGCAGGCAGTCAGCCAATGGCAGGCGACAGCTAGCCCTTAGGGGGTGGGGGAGGGCCGACCAGCTACTGGACACAGCAAATAACGGCAGTGCCCTCACCTCCCTCTGGATTTTTGGCGTTTGTCTTTAGATTAATGACGCGAACATATGCTGCTGGCTGGCTGGCCGGGCTAATGTAACTGAAAACAATGGCAACCCTAACCGCAAAACAGCAGCGGGTGGGGGGAGGCAACCCGCCAGCGGCGATGCTGTGGGCCTCTTGTGGATTTTCCAATAAATTACGCTTAAGTGTGCACTTAATTCAAATAAAAGCGCGTTAAACACACACAGCTACCCTGAAAGGGGGGGGGGGGGGGGAACACACAGAGAGAGATGGGGACAGGGGGCGGAGTAGTCGGTCAACTCTAAGTAGCCCAAGCCAGCGATCCGGTGGGGAAGTCCGCGCTGTGATTTGTGTTTTGCTTTTTTTGGTGTGCTCGGCAACTCTGGCCAGGCCTGCCTTCTGTCTGTTTGTCATTGCTTATGACATGTGTCAAAATTGTAACTGTTAGTTGTCTTCATCGTTGTCAGTGTCGCCACCGTCGCTGACGCTGCCCTGGGAGATAAGCCGGCGTCGTCGTCTGTCCATTTCACTTTGCTTTTCTTCTGTTGTCCTGTTGGCTGGGCCCATCTATCCAGCTGCCCAAGTGTCCGTCTGTGTGTTTGCCCGCTGGCTCTGGTGTGTGTGCTGGGATTAGGGAGAGAAATCATTTGGGACAGTTGACCGATTGTGAGGCGTGTCATTTGGTAGGCTGATTACAAATTATCTCCAGTTTTCTTTCCGTGACTTGGCAAAAAAAAAGGAGGTGGGGGGAAGAAAAAACTAACTAAGAAGAGTTGCCTTAGGTGGTTCGTAAGAGATTCCTATTGGGGATTAACAGAGTGTGGATTGAGTTAACTAAAGAGCTATGAAAAATCTCAGGATCCTGTTAAAGACATTAAGGAACCTTTATATTCATAATCAGTGAATGGAACAGAAACATCGCTCAGCCGGCTCTGAATTACTTTCCTAAGAAGTTCCCTTTAAATTTGATTCGCTGAGACTGCCAACTGCCCACCTTTTCCCTCTCGAAAGGGATGGGGGAGGGGAGGGGTAACTTCTTAACTTTTGCTAACCTGAGGGAAAAACTTTCTTTTTGAAGAGTTTAAAGATTTTAACGAGTAGATAAATTGACCTCGCCCCACCCGCAGGCTGAAGCGCAAGCTTCTCCGCCTTCCCCCCCCCCCCCCTCCCCCGAACCATTTCCTTTTCTAGGAAACCTTTAGCAAATTCCATGTTGTCTTAGTTATTCACCGACATATTTCCCCATTTCGTGCTTTGGCATTTCCTTTTTAGCTCTTTAAGGGCAACCCTACCCCCACCCCCCTCCCTTTCATTGTGAATTGTTACACGTACAAAGCGACTATAATTCATCTTCTGTCTCTTTTTCTGCACACACACTCGGACAGTCGGACAGAACGCATTCCAGTGGAGAATCTGTGATGACAGACAATTCGGAGCGTGGTCAGCGCTCAATGAGCTGAATTAAAAGGGAACTAAAGGAACATACAGCGCGGGGGGTGGGGTGAGGGGTTGCGGGAGGGCATTGAAGTCCCGAAGCAAAGCCGGAAGTGTCGTCTACTTTCCTCGATACACCGGCTTAATTATGTGCATAAAATGAAAACAGAAAACCGACTGAATGACTGAGAATGACAAACTGACTAACTGACAGCCTGAATGCGCGCTCCCGGCAGCCAGCAGCCCGGGCAGGGAAATGACAAAAACAAGAACATTAATTGCTTCACCGGCAAACGACAGCCGACCGACCGAATGAGTGTGCGAGCGAGACGGCAAACAGGCGACTCCGGCAGGACGGCCGGCCAGGTCTTTGGTGTGGGTGAAGGCAGCAGCGCAGCCTCAGTCGCCGGCTTATAATTTATTAATCTATTCACACACACACACACACACACGCAGGGAGCCGTGGGTGCCAGAATGAGAGCAGCGCAGTTCTCAGCTCGGCTATAAAAATGCCAACTTTTAGCTTTTTTTTAATCACAGGACTGCTGGAACAGGACAGCTGGGAATCCCTAACTATATTCTGGGTGAGGCAAATAAAAGAATTAGTAAAGAAAATAATAAACAACTGGGAGTGCTGGTGGTTTATTATTTTCCTACCCTCCCTTGGGGTACAGGGTATAATTTGATTCCTAGCTGAGGTTTATTCTAAGCTTTCTCGAATTTTGGGTTTACTTTCTTCCATATAATGTTTTAAATATAAGAAAATAATAAACAGCTGGGAGTTCTGGTGGTCTATTAATTTCCCACACCCCTTGGGGTACAGGGTATAATTTGATTCCCAGCTGAGGTTTATTCTAAGCCTTCTCGATTTTGTCTTTATTTTCTTCTAAATAAAGTTTGAAATAAAAGGAAATAATAAACTGTTAGTGTGGTTTATTATTTTATACCCTCCCTTGGGGTAGAGGGTATAAATAGGTCATAATTTGTAAGGTCTGCCAGATTCCTAGTAAAACTTTTCATATAATGTTTTAAATAACAGGGGGGGAAATACAGATATAAAGGATGTCAAAGTTTTCATCGAATATTAAAAAAAAACCTTTCAAAATTCTTTCCAAAAAAATTTAAAGACTCTTTAATCCCATAAAATATTAAATTACTCACTTTTCCTCAATTACTCCCTTTCCCTTAATTAATCCCTTCCCCTTCCCTTTTTTCTAGCCAACTTTCGTCCGAACAAATCTGGCAACACTGCTGAGGTGTCCACGCCGCTCTCTTCTTACACCGACCGCCGTTCTCTTCCCACCCCCACCCCCGCGCAGCCCTTACGCTCGCTCTCGAGGCTCTTGCATGTCATTTTAATCTCTTGGAAGTGTCACTTTTGCATCGCTCCAAGTGTTTTGTTTTTTTTAGTGTTGTTGTCGGTGTTGTCGTTGTTGTTTGTGGTTGTTTGGTGTTCGGGGGCGTTGTAAACAATGTGAATTGGGTGCCTCTTGTTGTTGTTAGAGTTGAATTTGAATTTCCAAAAATGATAAGCAGAAACCGACAGACTCACACGCGCACACATACCCCCGCGAGCGGTGGCAACCCTGGCTCGGCTCAGGCACCTTATGGTAATGAAGTGTGGCAGCTGTTTTTTTTTTTTTTGAAGAGAGTCTGATTTACATTAGACTGTCAAGGGAAAGGGACGCTGGACGGAGAGGACAGAGGACTGAGAGGGATGGGGTAGGGGAGGGGGGTGCGACTACTTGAACAATCAAATTCAATTTATGCCACACATTCAATTTCGTTTTCAATTTCGGCCTCCGTTTTTTTGTTGTGCTTGTGATCTCCGCAAGTGACGATCAAGTGGGCAGACTCCCCCCTCCTCCCCCTCCCCCATCCACCTTCCGCGTAGATTATCTAGTATTTTTCTCTATTTGATTTGAGTGTCTTGATTTGATTTGGTTTTATTGTTACAATGGCGCCTCAAGTGTCGACCATCTCCGCATCTCACCATCTCCACCCACCAGACCCCCCGAGGCTTATCTTTTGTGTGTGGGGGGAAAGCTCTAATTCGGTGTGTGTGCGTGTGTGTGTTTTGGGTGTAACTCGTTTCGAGGTTAAAGAAATAAAAACCCACCAGCAAATCCCTCCAAAAAAAGACAACAAAGTCTTAATCCAAATCCAAAAAATCATAAACAAAATTTCATATTTGTGATGTTATAAATTTTGATCCCAAAGTCATCGTTGTTGTTGTTGTTGCACCAGGTGCAACAAAAGTCGAAATCTCTCGCTTCACTGAGCGCTCATCAGGTAGCCCGAACTGTCCATCTGCCCATCTGTCCCTCGAGGGCTTTGCTTGAGTAGGGTAACCTGGGAGGGATTAGTCTTTATCAGGTAGGAGGACAGTTCTGAATGCAGCGAAAATTATGAAGGCGGTTCCAGGGAATTAAGAAAGTTCTTAGAAACTTCAGGATTATAAAAAACTTCCATTTAACTTGAGGAATCTAAAACGCCCTCCGCTCTCCGGGAAATCAATGGACTTTAAGTGAAAGTATCGCCCCGCTTGGCTGGCTCTGGGGAATCTCACGCCCCTTGGAAGTTTGGAAAATAAAAAAACCGCCACCCTTCAAATCACTTTCGACTTTTATTCAAGGGCCAGGCCACTCGAGATCTTATCCTGGGCCACCCCAAGCGAAGTTCCCCTTACCCAAAGGCAACCTAAAAATTCCCTTACTCATCCCTCCGCGGGGTCGTCAATTCCGGCCACTAAATACGGACAATCATAAGTTTTTTACTCCTCCCCCACCTCTCGAGGGGAAGGCGCACAACAACAAGTGGGACTGCCCGTCTGCCCAACTGTCCAGCTGTCTGTTGACGCACGCATCGTATCAAATTTCATGGCTTTAACAATGAACAGCACCGAGAAGGACCCGCAGGCCGCCATCGAAGCAAGTCGAGGAGGTCGCTTGTCCGTCTGTCCGGCTGTCCGGGTTGCCTTTGAGTGTGGAGAGTTGCGTGTTGATGACAGATTTTTGCCGCGTCCGTCCAGCAATTTCAGTTTTTCGTTATTTTGTTGGCAAAGTCAGTCATTTTTACTCATTTATTGCCAGCGACGGGCGGCCGCACGGACCCTCGGACACTTGGACAGAGGACACTGTAGTCCTGCCAGGCAGGGGCCGTATTGATTCTTTCTCTCCTCTGGCACTCAGCGGGATGGCAAGCAAAATCCAATTGACATGACTCAACACCAGAAACTGTGCGGCTGTGCGTTTGTCCATCTGCCCGTCTGTTCGATTACACGACGCCTGTTGGGTTTTTTTTTGGCTTATTAAAAATTTAAAAGCTTGGTCTTTGTTTCAAGGCAGGAGAAGTTGGTCGTAATTCATTTTCCGTTCTTTTTGATGGGCGCCCCCCAACTGTCCGTCTGTCCAACTGCCCGGCCACCTGTCGTTTCTTTCGGTTTATGAAATTATGGTCTTTCTTTTTAAACACAAATCATACGCCAATCTCCCCAACTCTTCGTTTGTCCAGTCCCCTGATCCCCCTTCCCCCACTCCCCTTCCCAACCAGACAAATGGGTCAGGTAGTCTCACACAATGGAACAGTTATTAAACCTTCGCCGGTCCCAACCACATTGGCTTTCCATTGTCTTTCTCTGCAAACCGAAGGAGCGTTGAGTGCGTAACAATCGACGGCGTTTGTCGGCCGAGCAGGTGGATGAATCCCAGGGCTCTGCGGTCGCTGGCGGGTCAAAAGGTCGAGCGGCTGCCAAGGGCGCGGTTTGCGGAGAATTGCCCACAAAGGGGAAGGTGAGCCGGTGAAATTGCCAGGCGTGGTCAGGTCCCCGGTTCGACTATCGATAGTTCTGGGAATTGGTGGCTGGCGGAAATTAGCAAAAAAAAAAAAAATACGAGGACTGCGGCAAAAGATAAAGGGAGTTGCAGCGACAAACAGATGGGCAGTTGGACAAATGGCGAGGCCATTGGGGTAAGATCGAATCTTTTAGACCCTCTGAGCTACTTTACAGGCTCTCCGATGACTGAGATTCTTTGTGGACCAGAATTATACCCCTACCACAAAGAGGTAAAGGGTATAAACGCAGCGGCTTTTGTTTTCTATATCAGCAGTAAATCCTCTTCTTTTAAGGTCCCTCCCCAGTTTATACCCCCATCCTCGTTTCCCTATTGAAGCCCGAAGGCCTATCGATTGGCCTACGTGGTTATCCCGTTATCCACACACGCACACACCGATGTTCCCTCTAGGGTTTCCCTGCTTACCCTTACTCCTTACCCTTCAGTCGACCCCTTCGGTTTGTTCCAATTTAAGGGCTTTAATTTGACGGCTTTTCCACACACACATGCGGTCTGCGGAAAGAATGCAAAAGACCGGCCAGGCGAGCAAAGCAAGGAAGGAGTTGGGGGGTAGCAGCCGCTGCAGATGCTGGCAAGCCGCTGCAGTTACCCTGGTCTGTCTGATTTCAGCAAATATTTGCAAATTTACGTTGTCAGTGTTGTAACCCCGACGACTGGCCTCGGACCCGGGGAAGGTCGGTGACAAACTCTCGGCCGGCCGAGTGGCACTTAATGAGCAGCAACGACGGCGGCCCGCATGCCCAACGAGGCCGGGGCAGACGGTTGGTTCGACCAGACAATAAAGTTGAAGTTATGCAGCAGCGGCAACCATGGCTGTGGGGGGAGGGGTAGCCAGGCTAACTACCCTGCAGCAGAATGTATCTTGTGGATGCAACTACACGAATTCAACCGGCGACCGCTGCCGCTGCCGCTGCCGTCGCCAATGCGGCTGAGCTGGCAGGGATTTTTTTGCATTGCAGTAATTTGACTTGATTTGTTTGCCCGCCTCCTGGCCTCCTTGCCCCCGCGGGTCCTAATGACAAATGTGCCGCTGCCATGTAATCGCCTTAAACGCTTGGACGCCACGGAGCGCCCAGCGTTGCATATGTTGCGCTCATTAAATTTGTATTTATAATGGTTGCTCGACTGCCCCGCCCCTCGCCGCCCCCTCGCCCATTGTGAGCTTCTTTCTCAGAGTCTTTTGTCTGCGGCAAATCGCCTTAATTTGACTGCCTTCCTATCCGCCCAACTGTCCAACAATCAAGAGAGGGGGCGTGGCGGCTCTATAAGCTCCTCTATGTGTGTGTGTGATAATGATGATTATGAAAGTCTGGCTGAGAAACCAGGAATTGACAAAAGGCTGGGCAGTTGGACAGTTGGGCAGACAAGAAACCAAAGTGTTAGACACTTGGACAGACAGGCAGTTAGACAGCTGGACAAACGGGCCGGCTTGGTGGGACTTTGTCGTAGGCAAATTGCAAAATTAATTAAATTTTAGCACAACTTTTCCAAAACTGTACATCGATTGTTGTTGTTGTTGTTGTTGGTCGCTGATTGTTGTCGTTGTTGTTGGGTAACTGTGCGTTGATTGCCGGGCCTGTGGTTATGCGGTCGCTCGTGCGGTGGCACCAACAACAACAACCACAACACGAGCACCAGGAGCAGCTGCGGTCCGAGTGGGCTGGGGGCGGGGGAGGGTATAAAAAAAGCTCCCGTCGGTTTTACTCCGTTTTAACATTTTCCGTACATGCAAGTGACAAGGCAATATCCGTCACGCAAGCAGCGGGCAGTGGGCAGCGAGCAGTCACGGGACCCCCAAAAGCAACAACAACCAGAGGAGAAGGCGGTGGCCAGTAAGCGACAATGGGAGCAATCAGGCGATTGAAAGCAGAGGAAACAGAGAACCGTAGAAAAAAGGATCAATGGATAGCTCGAAAAAGTCGAAGGGAAGCAGGGCAGATAGCGATATACTGAGAAAGGTTCTAAGTGTAAAAAGGGGTACAAAAGGAAAGGACCTTTGATTGGACAGCGTAGAAGACCCCTGAGGTTAAGGGTATAAAGAGAAATTTCAGTCTACCCCACCGACAATTCTGGTCCCTCAGCTAAAACGAGAAAAGGAGCCAAACTGTCAAATTACCCTATTAATCTGGAAGGGTATGAAAATTTTGGAAATATATTCCTGAATACCCAAGGCCCAGAGTTGAGAAAATAAGACGAAAAAAGGAGCAAAACTCTCAGCTAAAACGAAGAAGGTGAAAAGAGGATCAAAACATCATAGAGGGTACAATTTGAAATATTCGTTTATTACCGACAACCCAGAGTTGTAAATCAAGACGATAAGGTAAAAATAAAAGAAGTAAGGACGTCGCAGTCGAGCATGTTGAAATCCCTTTAGCTACAGGGTATAAAAAGAATCAAGCCCGCCAATTTACCCCGTAGATCCTGTACCCCAAGCAGCCGTCTGTATTCCCTGACTTTAGGACTTTAAGTTTGACGAATTTACCCTGCCTGTGAATTTTACCCTCAGCTAATCTTAATGATTTTTTTTTGTGGGTATGCTTTCCACTGTGCCTCGTCCTGTTGCCTGTTCGTCCGTCTGATTGTGCCCGGTTAGTCGGTTGGTTGGCTGGCTTTTCCCCCCTCCCCATTCCCTGGACTGGACTCGCAGTGAAAATTATTATTCATCGCTTGTACGACGGACACCCCAGCGAGGGCAGCGCAGTCGACGTCGGCGCACGAGTTAATTACGGTCCATTAGACTGCACAGAGCGCCGATGAAGGGGGCGGTGTTTATTACCACATCAGTGACGCCGCCGCCACCAGCGCTGCCACCCAAAATGGACAAGCGCTGGGCGCTGGGTGAGGGGGAGCAGGACGAGCTTGGGATTTAAACTGAAAATTGGTATGTTCGAGAGAGTCGAGTCCGTTTGAAAGGGGGCGGGGCGGGGCGGTGCAGCGAGGCTGAACACGAAATCAGTTAGAAAATCTGCTTTGACATGGAAATTGCGCTGAGTTACCCTTACCCCTACCCCCGTTTTGCCTTCTGCTGCAGCCAAGAGCCAAAAAATCAACTGGAAAATATTGGATGGCCAACATGTCCGTTCCAAGGACTCTTGCTCCCTCCCAAATGAAAGGGATGTTGGCGGAACAATCGCATTCGCGGAATTCGTGGAGCACGCAAGGTCGACGCACTTTTGACCCCACTAATTACCAGAGTTGTAGCTGCCCCCACCCACAAGCACTTCTCTCCACACCGCCTTCACCTTAAGGCCGCCATTTTGCCGGAGCTAACGGTAAACAAAGCCCAACAATCGGACTCAAAGGCGCGTGCTAGCTAGCCTGGGGGGTGGGGGTGGAGGGGAATCCTGGCGACAAAAATTTATTAAAATATTACGCAAGGTTGCCCAGCGCCAAAGATCTGACCCCCCAGGGGGGAGGGCAAGCAAAAACTCCCCCAACTAACTGTAGGGGAAGGGGGTGGGGACGAAACAGAGCCTGCAGGAAGACTGCCAGTTTTGTTGTGTTTGCATAAACTTTTCCTTACCCCCACCCCCACCACCCTGGACCCAATGGAAAAAAACTTTTTTTTCGCCTGCTCTTTCCGCTTTTTCGTTCGTTTTTCTCCGCCTCCTTTTATTTGTAGTTGCGTTGGCGTTGCTGGTCCCGTTATTCCTGGCTGGCTGCTCTCGACTCGAGGGGAGGAGGGGTACAAAAAAATTCCCCTCAACAAATTTAGAAGGGCGGAAATTGCAAAGCATTCAAAAAGCGAAGAGTTCAGCGAGTCCAGTTTTTCCCCGGGACAGACGACGCAAGCAAAACTTTATCCTAGAATTGCAGGACGGGGGTGGGGGGCAAAAACTTGACGTTGTTTACATAACAAAAGCCAGCGAGGGGTTGGGGGTGGGGGCGACTGTCAATTCTTTGTTGCATTGCAAGTTGGGGTGGCCAATAAATTGAAATTTTATTGTTGCTACCGATTCTGTGGCACAGCCATAAACACAGTAATTAAAGGCGAACAGCTAATCCAGAGCGAAAGAGAGAGAAGAGGCAGCGGGGGTGGGGGCGGCAGAACTGCAACTGCGACGAGCATCAGCGTCACCGTTCAAAGCAGAAGAAGAAGAGAAACAGGGAAAAAATCAGGCTGGCTGGCCAACAACAAAGGCAAAAGTTGGACAGACCAGACAGACGCACTGCAATTAAACAGTTGGAAATATTTGCCGCCCCCCACCCCCCGCCAGCAGTTGGCTTCTTTTTACGGTTTATCTCTGCTTAATTTCACATGTGCCCAACCAGGCGGTTAAATGGCAAGAAAACAACAACAAAGAAGCCCGAGCAAAAAAATCTCCACCAGTCAAATAAACAGACGCCGACGTCGCTGCTAATTGAAGCAGCGGCAGCGACGCCGCCACTGCAGTCGTGCCAGTGACCGTTGCGCGGGCCACTGAGACATTGATAAATTGAAGAAGTGGGTGGGGGGAGAGCTGCGCTGCCCCGCGTAATTGACAAGAAGTGACAACAATTTCGGCAAAAGAGAAAAAATTATAAATGATTTAAAAAATTGCCGGCTTGCCTGGAATTGCTCAACTGTCCCAAGCAGGTGAGAAAAACCATAAGCACAAAATGATAAATGAACTGGCCGACCAAAAACAACAAGACGACAGCTAGGCGAAGGGGGGGAAGGGGTTAAGCAAAGCAGCAAAGACAAAAACCCAACGGCACTTCCGTTAGTCAGTCGCGGGCAGCAGCCAATCAGCGGCCAGCAGCGCAGCTTCGTGAGAGCAGCAAATACAGCGAGGGGGGGCGACAAATTTGCATTTACCCAAAAAACGTGTCATTTTTCTGAAGAACTCAAGTTCAGCCGGCGGCTTCTTTTGTGCAATTTCATTTGTTATTCTCCAGGGTTGCCCTTTTTTTCTGCAGTGCTGAATCATTCAGTCAATACGTCAGGTAGGCGCAGACTTCAGTCAAACCGTCAAGACACAAAGACAATACTCTCGAAGAAGAAGAAGAAATGAAGTCAGAAATTTCCTGAAGACTTGTAAGGAATTTTAATAACTTGATTTATGTTTTGAGATTTAAAACTTCGTTTAAGTTCCCCCAGACTTTCCTAATCTTTCCCAAGAATTTCTTTATTTTTCTTGCTATTTTTGGTCATCTAATTGCACCCACAAACTGTCTACCGACGCCAGCTCTCCCCCCACCCCCTTTTACGCACCACAAGATCATCGATCTACAAACTGCTCGGCCCGTCCAACTCGTAATGTATGAACTTCCCGGAATGATTTAAATGCAAAGTTAACACGCCGCCCAAGGGAGGGGGGAGGGGGAAGGGGTAACAGAAAAATAAAGCAATTGCACTGGGAGAAGGGGAAAGACGGCCACGAAAAATGAAGTAATATGCAAAAAGAAACCGGGAAGAGAGTCCCCCCCCCCCACCCCTCCCTCAATACACAGCCCACCGACAAACAGGTTGGGTGCAGTGGGGTGGGGGGTGCCTGGCGTCTGTGGCGTCGCTGCAGTCGCTGCTCCTTCGCCACAACAAAACATAAATTCCAATGAAAATAAGTTGATTTATGCTGCTCCCGTACGCCGTGAACTGACAAGGGGGAGGGGGGAGGGGTACGCTAGGGTGCCCGGGTAGTCCATCAGGCTGGGCAGCCGGCGAGAGTCACATCATCATCATCGTGATCAGCCGACGCGGCGACTCCAACGGCAGTCGCTCATATGCCATATTTTTCATATTACCCCTCCCCCCCACCCCACCCCCTTTGTCTTTCTCTTTCTACCCACTGCTCCCTAGGATTTTATAGGTGCCGGCAGTCATAACACCCGATCGCTCTCGCTGCCCCTCCCCACACACATGGCAGAAAGACAGCCACCCCCCCCCCTCCCCCTCTCCCATTGCTAACTCCCCGACTTCTGGCGCGGTCTTTAAAAATAAAACTTACAACTTTTTTTTCGGGCTCCTTCTCAATTTTCGTTGGGCTGCCGCCGCTCTAAGGTGTCAGTGGCGGTGGGCGGGGTGCGGTAGGCGTGGCCTTTTTGGCGTTGATTGAATTATATATTTCTGCTTCATGTACGAACGCCCGGAAAGTATAAAATAAACCGAGAAGGCGTTTACCACCCAAAAAAAGCATATGCGTTATATGAATACTCTTTCTTTTAGGGAGTGGGGGAAGGGGTAAGCAAAGGCGTTTCCAAAAAATATCCATCAACACTTGAGATTTCTAAAGATGTCAAGCAGAAATCATGGAAGCTTCAGTCAACAAAACCATATGGGGGTTCTAGTTGAAGACTTTTTGAACCCCATTTGCTCCAGATAAGTTTGTATAACTGAGAGATTTCCTCATAAAAAATTTGAAGAATATTTATAGTGATTTGAGGGATAAGTTTTTTCATAAATGGGTTAAAACAGAGTTCCTCGTGTTCCTTGCAAATTTAAAGAAAATCCCTCGTCGTTGAAGGGATAATTTTTCTGGTATTTGGGTCGGTTATACTCTATCTAGTGTGCAATTCACCTCCTCTCGATTTCAAATCCCCCTTGAGATCTATTAATGTTGTTTGTTCTACGAACTCCCACTGGGATCGTTGGTTTTTTTTTTATTTGGGTCTTTAAAAGATTTTGATGGATTTTTTGTTTTTTCCTTTCGTTTTACCCAACGTCCTCCTCCCCGACGTCCGCCTACCACTCGATACAATTTAATTGCAAACTGTAAATCATGGAATTTTAAACTATCTAATTAGCTCCCCCCCAACACATGGGAAAGAAAAAGAACCGGGAAAGTTGTGAAATCAAATTTGATAAATTGAATGGAATTTTTATTCTCCGCAGGCCCCCAAAAGCGAACCGAGGGTGGGGGAGGGGCGTTGATGGCCAACTGATGAAATGGATTTCCCGAAGATTCTTAAATGCATTTAGTGCCGGCCTGCATTATCGGGGGAAGGAGGTGGGGGAGACCTACCTACTAGGTCGTTTGATCTTTTAGCCATTTTCAATTTTCCATTTACCAAATGATTTGCATGTTTTTTTGCCCCCACCTCCTCTCCAAGCGTAGCAACCCCCCGTCAGGTGCTTTAAAAGCTTCCCCTCCCCTTCCCAGACAAGGAAATTATGGCCCCGCTGGCCGATCGCTCGTTCGACGGCGTCATAAATTTCGGGTCGGCTCTTTAAACTGTTCCCCGGGACAAGGGGAGGGGGGAGTTGCGCATGTGCATTTGCGCGGCAGTTGCAAGTTTCGGTTGCTTTGACTTGGAACAAAAATTTCAATTTTACCGCCGCATGCACCTGCGCGATAAGATAAGCAAAAAGGGCCCCAGAGAGTTCGGGGGGTGGGGGGCAGTCAGGGGTCTCAGTCGGTCGGTCCCCTTGACGTTTGACGACTGGTGGGCGGACAGACTGCGCTTTCGGTTCGTTGGGTTTTTTTTATGTTATTGTTGTCGTCAGTAGCCTGCCATTGTTGTCGACAAGGGGGAAATTGTTGCTGTTGTTGTTGCTGCTGTTGTTGCTGCTGAGATGTTTTAATTTAAGCGGAAAGTTGAGGTGTCGCGTGGGTTCCCGGAATCGGCAGGTAAATTGAAAGCAAAACTCTAGGAATCTCTCAAAATGGAGAGCAGTCACACAAGGGTAAGGGTAAGTTTGGGAACGGTGAGATAAAGGGACAAAATTTAAACAAATTAGCTTAAAGGAAGCAACAGCTAAGCCAAAGGAACCTTAGGGTAACTTAATAAGATCTTAAGAGGCTTTTAAATGGCCAACGAAAAACATAGATTCTTAGGGTAACTTAAAATGATTCTTAGAGGCTTTCAAACGCCAAGTAAAACCACAGAACCTTGAGGTCCTAAAAGGCTTTCATACTCCAAGTAAAAACACGGACCCTTAGGGTAACTCAGAAAGATCCTAAGAGGCTTTCAAATGGCCAACTAAAACCACAGAACTTTAGGGTAACTTAGGCCAACTCCCAATGGGCAACCAAACCAGCTCCTAGCGAAAGTGACAGAAATCACCGCTCCTTCCAGCGAGAGTGAGGGATTAGCTTCCCAGCCAACCCCACCCACATTCGCCTGAGAAACCCGAAAAAAAAACAAAAACAAATAACCCGCTTTTGGGTTGTAGGGAAATCAACCCACCCGCTGAGATTGTGGGACTCGTTCTCTCCCCCCTCTCCCTGTCCCGTTTCCCTCATCTCATTTGCATTCTTCGCCTGACTTTGAAATCAATTTTCCTATTCAAATTTTTCTCGGCTGGCGGTTGGGGGTTATGAAAAATTGTTGCACCGAAAAAAATTGACCTGCTTACGGTTATCAGCGCTGACCCATCGCTGAGGGGTAAGGAAATATTACCAAGTATCACCACCCCCACCTCCCGAGCTGCCTGATAAAAATCATCAACGTCACTTTCCTCGTTTGCCTACCGATGAAAATGGAAATCGTCGGCAATGCAAACGGCCAACCAGGTGGGGAAAACTCACGAAAGGTGCAACAAGGTGAGGGCGAGCACTTTTCAAATTACTCAGCGGTTTTCTGGGAGCCCCGAAGGGTTGGCTCTTCAGTTCGAGTGCTGGGGGTGGGGGAAGTGACGAGAAATCGTCAATGTTTTAATTTTTCTGCCATTAACAACTGCAGTTTTTGGGGGTAACACGAGGGTATGACGGGGGTGGGGGGTAAATACATCAATTCCACATTTGCCAGCGTGCATTAAACAGCAACAACAACGGCGGCGAGAACAACTCGGAAACAAAGCCCATTAGATGCTATCGGCCGGGGACGGGGCCGGGGCCACGCCCATTTTTTGCACATATTTCTACCATCCCCGCTGGTGGCATCGGCAAGCAACAATTTCCACCCCTAAAAGGCAAACCGGCGGCGGCGGACGAGCATCTTGTCCGCTTTTAGTGACGTTGACGGTGGCCCGAAATTAAAAGCATTAAAAGGAACCCAAGGGGTGGGGGGCTAGATGAGGTCCTGCTCCTTTCACGCCTGCCGATGACGACAACAAATCGCTGGGCCAGGCTGTCTTTTTTGCGTCGCTGGCGTTTCGCCACAACTGCTAAGGGTAAGTGGTAAATTGCTTTGGTAGCACAAGGAGGAAGGGTAAGCAGAGGCAAATAAGGAGCTAAGCCTGCGTGGATAAGGTATTCAGCAATTACAAACTCAGTTGTAAGGATCTTAACAAATTAGATTAAGGGTAATATCTAATGGGCATTAGGGTAAATTTTGGTGATTTTACTTGAAGGAGCTGATATTGGTAAGGTAATAATCCTTACTGCTGAGATTATATCCGATTATAGTTATAAATTATACAGCCAAAATTTCTAGAAGAGACAAACAGCCTGAGGATCGGATTGGTACTTAAGCGGATTGGTAGCTGCTGATCTTTCTATTAGAAACGACCTTAAGGTTCCAGCGAAATAATACCCAAACACCAGATCCTTTGGGCAGCAGGATATATTGCTTAAAGGCTACAAGAAAAACACTTTACAGTTCCCTCGCCCTTCCTCAAAAGTCTCTGAAACCATCTCCCTGAAATTGACCCTCAATTTAGACACCCAAAAGTTTACCCCAAGAAACTACCGTTGAACCCACAGATCCCTGATCTTGTCTAGGACCTCTGTCAACATTGCCAACCCTTTTTTCCCTAAATAGACAAAAATTTATTAAGCAGCCTCGAAATTAGTGAGAAAAAGGGTAACCCGCTGAGCTACCCCTGCTCAGCAGCTTGTGTGACCTTCTGACCCTCATATCGGCCGATCGTTTGGTGTCAATTGAACGGTTTCTATCGGGCCCACTAATGAGAAGCATTTAATTCACTACCCCTCCCCCAGATCCTGAACCTTCCCATCCCGCGGGCCGTTCCACTCCCCTAGGAACTTTTCAATATTAAAAACCCGACGAGCCGAGCAAGTCAAATGTCGCACCGGAAATATCAAAAGTTCCCTTTTGTTTGGCGTCCCCTGGACGCTGTCCTCGCCCCGCCCCTCCCCGGACCGTTAACCACCGTCATATGTGGCACGCTATTTGCTCTTGGGCGGATTTTATTGTCCGGTGGTTGGGCCGGGAAAACA
This sequence comes from Lissocephala sabroskyi, assembly GCA_037075105.1. Taxonomy (NCBI): domain Eukaryota; kingdom Metazoa; phylum Arthropoda; class Insecta; order Diptera; family Drosophilidae; genus Lissocephala; species Lissocephala sabroskyi. Next base: position 24,389 of record JBAMCP010001031.1, read on the forward strand.
AAAAAATCCACCACCAATCGAACACCCGGAACCGAAACCGTCAACGTCACCCGGGTTCCTGGGGCCGCTCTGCGTTCAACTGGTGTGTGTGTAGGTGTGTGTGTGTGTGTGTGGGTTTCGTGTTTATTCCGTGCTTATCGGACCATTGACCGTGTCAGGAGATAAAACTCCCAAAGTCGAAGCTTTTCCTCGGGTGTTTATACCTGGAATAATCGATTGACAGAACAGCAAGGGGAGGGGGTGGGGGAAGGGTCTGTGGGGACGACATTGGGGGAAATTTGTATTTGCCTTTGGGGGGCTGCGACGAAACTATTAATTTGATGGGGTTGCTCTTTCGCTGGGTGTGTGGGAAATTCTAGCGATAAGAAAAGTTCTCTCCCAGGGGGGAGGGGGGAACCAGGCAGAGATTAGGGTAAGCCAGTGGAAAAGGGGGAGCGGTTGGGTAAACAAACCAATCGAAGCTTCAAAATGTAAACAAGAAAGAAAAAACCGAATGAGTCCCACGGGATAAGATAAAGGAAAAATCGATGGGGAGAACGCAACAAAGATTAGCGGGTTAATAAAAAGAGTTTTGGATCCTAAAAATCTCTTTAAATATCTTCTTCCGCTTTTCATTTTCAACCAAAAACCATCAAAAACCAAATTTACCCCTCAAACTCGCACATAGAAATTAAAGATATTGAGGATAGATAATCTCTCCCCCCCCCCTCTCTCTCTCTCTCTCCATCATTTCTTTAAGAAACATCAACGTCATCTAACCAAAATAAAGATGAGATTAAATGGATTTCTCCTCCCTAAAAATGATTTCCATTGGGATTCTAATCGGTTTTCAAGCTGAGAACAACTTTCACTCCATCTTCCTCTGCAGGTTCCCTAACCCAAATATTATGAAAATTACCAAACCCCCGCTCAGCTCTTCGTTCATTCATACAATATTATCAATTTTTTGGGGTCTTTCAATTTATGTGAGCTTTCAATTTCGTCTTATAAAAAGAGTGTGCGATGGCCGGCAAATAACAGAGTTTATGTGTGTAAATAGACGATTATTAGCGGACATTATAAATCGGTAATCCTAACTAATGAACCGCATCACCCCCAAAAGAGCACAGACCCAAGAAAAACCAGGGGGTGGGGTAGGGCGTAAGCCGGTACAGGTGGCCAAGATCCCACGGAATTTTGAGACGGCAGCCAAGCTTTTCACGAAAAATCAACAAAAAGAAAACCAGACTTCACCCCGCCCCCTCGCTCTCTTCGTTGGACGTTCACTGATTGCATTTTGGGGAGGGGGAGGGGGGAAATGCAAATGAAACAAGCCTATAAAATTGAAAATATTTAATTAAATCGACGACACATTTCAAATCAGCGGACAAACAGACAGACGGACACTGGGAATTTCTACGCTTTCACGGCAGGGCGACTGTTTCAGTCGCCGTTTGTTTGTTGTTTGTGGAGCTTAAATGTTTAAACTACAAGAAGAAGCCCACGCCACCCCCCCCCCCCCGCGCTCAATGTCTACCGTTTTTTTTTTGTGTGTGGGTTGCGACAAGGCGACAACACTGACCACCGCGAGCCGCGCCGGCAGCAAACAATGAAAGCAAAGCAGCCCCCACCCCCACTGTCTGGGAACCTAGAAGAGTCTGAATTTTATTGCAGCATCACGTCGGCTGGCGGTCGTCTGTCCACCGGATGCCTGCGATCTTTCAAAACGGCACGGACTCACACACCTAGGGGGCGGGGGTAGGAGGAGGCTTACTTTTAATAATTTTGTCCAGCGCACTCAACGCCCCCCACCCCTGGCAAATGACAGGCCTGACAACAAAATGAGTGCCGATGGTTTGGCCGGCCCTCCCCCGCTGTGCTTAGTGAGCGTGAAGCAAATGAGAATAATGACAAGAAAAGTGGGGGAACCTTCCGTTAATTATGGGAAGATGAAGGGCGAAGTAGGAAAATGGCCTGGGAATGCCAGCCAGGCTAAGTTGGCAGCCCTAAAATCAGTGAAGAAGAGAGGCTGATTTATTTAAAGGAAACTTTAAAAAACCGAAATATATAGAAGAAATTGTAGCCGTTGATTAATTATAACGGTTAGGGTAGTTAAATTTCATAAACCACAAAGGATGCCTACAAAATCTTTGGATTAAATTCGTCTGTTTAAAAACTGTTATACTGCATTTGCTGGCAAACTGTTATACTCAAGACAGCCAATCACAGCTGCAGACGTGCAAAACGTCTGCGGGCACGGGGGGAGGGGGCGGGGGGAGATAGGCAATCGCGTGGGCGTCAAAGACAAAACGACAGATCAGTCACCCCCGCCTCCCCTTCGACTTGACCGGAAGAGGCAACTGGGCGTAAATGCAAATGAAACAGAAGACACAAAAAAAACGAAGATAAAATAAAGAAAATTGGTTTATTACATTTTTGTTTTCATTAGGCGACCGACCACCGCTCGGCCGACCATGACGACGGCCAACGCTGATGACCACTCGCCTGTCGCGCAAATCAACAGCAATCAAATAAACTTTAAATACATATTTTTATTTCATTACACACACACACACGCGCGGGCTCATCTACGAAGAAGCCGAAGCCTCGTCAGCGTCACCGTCGGCTGCTGCCGACTTGAGTTTTCGGTGTTGCTAGTTTTGTGTGTGTGCTTCTTCTTACCCGCGCGCGTTGAGTGACCAACGGGGCACCTCTGACCAGAGTCGCCATCGCCTCCACGTATATAAATTCTCGCCTTTCATTTTGGCGAGTAGTCACGATTTATGCGAAATCATTACAGGCGAGTCTGCTTGGCGGTTCCTCTTGCTGTTTTTCTTCTTCTTTTTTCGAGTATTTACGACTTTGACTTTATCTTGGCCAGCAACGAGGAAGACACAAACAACAGCAACCCTGGCCGGCTGGCTGGCTGGTTGGCTGCGACTGTACCAATAATTGCAGTCTCTTCCCCAGAGTCAATTAAATTCATAGATGGCGGCCTGTCGATAAGACAATTTAACCTTCTCTCTCTCGCGCGAGTCCGTCTGTCTGTTCGTCAGCGCCGGTTGGTCTTTTGGCCAAATTGCTGGTTGGCAGGTCATTTCACTTTGTTGGAAAAGAAAGGCCAGGCCAGCCCTCCCTCTGTCTAGGCATCCGTCTGTTTGTCTGTCTGTCTCCGCGTTTAAGTAGCCTGGCAATTTATGAAGACATGGAAGTGACTTTGATGTTTTTTTTTTTGGTTGAACAAAATTTTACGGCCCGTAAAGCAATGGAAAATTTAGCAGTTACGGGAAAAATAGAATGAACAGGTTGCCAGGGAAAAACGTTCGCCGCAGGTGAATTGGTGGGGGGGAGGGGGAGCAGCCGAAGAAACTGAGATTGAAGAGCAGCCAGGCCGGCGGACATTAGCTGGCTGCTTTGGCTTTAGGGTTTCATAGCAATGAGCTTGAGGGGGCCAAGCGTAATTCGCCTGGAAATTGAGGCAAAATTTAAATGAGCTGGAAAATTTATTACTGACAATTGCCTCAAGCTTGGAAGAGTTTTATGGCATTGAGGAGTTTCCTTAAAAGCAGTAGAAATTAAAGCAAAAAAAAGCTGAGTTTCATAGCAATGAGAGAAGCTTTTTTAACCGATAAATCGCAATCTTTCTGAGTGCCATAGCATTGAGCTTGGCTCTTCTGCTAAAGTTTCCTTGTTTCCTTCCTCTTGAGGCTTTTTTTAGCCCGATCACTTGAGTGTCATAGCATTGAGCTTATGCCTAAAGTTTCCTTAATTTCAAGACCTTTTCTAGGCAAATCTATTAAGGATTCCTTGAGGCTTTTTTTACCCGATCTATTGAGTCTCATAGCATTGAGCTTAAGCCTAAGGTTTCCTTAATTTGAAGACCTTTTCTAGGCAAATCTATTAAAGATTCCTTGAGGCTTTTTTAGCCCGATCACTTGAGTCTCATAGCATTGAGCTTAAGCCTAAAGTTTCCTTAATTTAAAGACCTTTTCTAGGCAAATCTATTAAGGATTTCTTGAGGCTTTTTTAGCCCGATCAATCGCAATCTTTCTAAGTGCCATAGCATTGAGCTTGGCTCTTCTGATAAGGTTTCCTTCCTCTTGAGGCTTTTTTAGCCCGATCAATTGAGTCTCATAGCATTGAGCTTAAGTCTAAGCTTCTCCACTATTTGAAGATCTTTTCTAGACAAATCTATCAAAAATTCCTTAAGGCTCTTTTAGACCGATCAATTGAGTGTCATAGGACTGAGCTCAAGTTCAAGCTCTTTCACTAAAGGATTCCTTGAGGCTTTTTTGAGACCGATCAATTGTTAGCCCCTTGCGTCTCATAGCATTGAGCTAATCTCTTCCGCTTAAGTATCCTTAATTTCATGACCTTCTCGGGGTAGTTCAATGACTTGTAAGCCACCCCCACCCCCTACTTCAGGTATGTTTTCAATTTACTCTTCGATATGTTATATTGCCTCGTGTCTTTGGCGTTTTGTGTGACTTTCACAAACAACAAACAAACCGAGTGATGGAGAAGAGCAGCCAACACGCTTAACCTTAATACTCCCATAGGCACCCCCACCCCCCGCGCACAGCCAGGAAAGAGGCCATCAATGGCCACTGGGCAGGCAGGCATTCGTTGATTCCATTCATTCAGTCGGTCAAGTCAATGTAATCAACACTTTTATGTGATCCAAATCCAATTCACAACTAATTACAAGCACCAATAGACCAGCCCCCCCACCCCCCACACACACACACCGCTAGCCTACCCTCGGGTGGCAAAGGGGTAAGGGGTAACAACGGTACACAAACCAGTGTAATTAAGGCGTCGATGGGTGCTTGCTGGTCTTTTGTTTATTTAGTTGGCGACTTTTATTTTCGAAGATTGCGACGGCGACGACGACGACGACGTTGGCTCCCTCGAGAGATTGATTGTCTGTCTTGAAATGTTATATCTGTTGTTCAAACACCAAATCGGATGGCATAGAAATCGATTGGTCTGCATAAAACAAACAAAACGAA
>JBAMCP010001032.1:0-29361 GCA_037075105.1 Lissocephala sabroskyi
CTTATCAAAGGGACAACAGTTCACACCATATGTAAACTATCAGTAAGAAAACAGATAAAACTATGCAAATACTTCAAGTGGTATGCAGGTCTTCAACATGTGAACTACTGATTAGAGAAACATTGATAAAATAGGTATATGTAAATTTATAGCACGTACACGTTTTTTTGTAAATATTAGATCCTAAGTAAATAAAACAAAATGTATAAAAACGCATCACTTTGATAAAAATATAGTTCAAAAAGTGAATTCATTGATGTCGGAGCAATCCACATCTCTTAAAATGGAAACAGTAAATATGAAGAGATTAACTTTTAGCTTCAAATAAATTTGTTTGAAGTGACTATATTGAAACATAAATTGCCTTAAATTTCGTCTCAGAAAATCAGAAATCAGTTTTCCCTTCCCCTCAGTTCAGCTCCGATTGCCGGTTGTCATCTTTCAATAACCAACAGGTTCAATTATATTCGCCCCTCTCCCCCTGGCTTGACCGAGGAAACTATCGCTTATGACGGCATCAAATTCTCGTTAACATTCGAAACTCCTTTGACTTTTTTCTTTGTCCTGCTGCATCTCCCTGGGTTGGTGTCTTTTGGCTGCTGTCCTTCGATGTGTTCAAAACTATCGGTCCCCTGATGCCAACCAACTTCGTTCTTGTCCCAAGTCACGTGCCACACACACACACACACACACACGCACACCCATCATATGGAGCATAAAAAGCGGCCATTTTGTCTGCCAGAAGTTATGGCCAAGCCGGCCGAACCAGAAAGAAGAAGACGGAGAAAGCGGCCTACTCATAACCATCTGTCCTTGGAGAAGGACGAGAAGGGGCTGGGAGGGGAGGTCGGCACCTGCGTTGATTACACAAAGTGAATGGGACGTTGAATGGCCGCCGCGTGCCGTTCGAGTCAATCGGTTGAAACTGAAGCTTCTGCCAGCGTTTTTCATGCTTCGCCACCGTCCAGGACGGCAAGGACTCGAGGGGGGTGGGGGGTATGTTTGTCGTCCTTTACTTTTTCGTTTATTGCGCGCGCCGAGGAAAGTTTTGCAATAACTTTTTATTTACTTCGCGCCGGGCAACCTCGGCTAGTTTCCTTTTTATTGCCTCAACTTGTGGAAAAACTACGAGGAAAATGGCAATGCCAAACAGAAACATCCTTGCCGGCAATGCAACAATTTCCTTTTACATTTTTTATTCCTTTCCTTCACCGTCCGTCCCCTTGGCAAACTTGGCACTTGAAATATTCGTCGGGCAAAGTTTCTAGCGTTATAATTTCGCTGCTGCCACTGAAAATATGCAGACTTTTGCTGGGGGAATTTGCGTGGCTTACTCGCCGCCAAAAGATTGCCAGAAATTTGACCGAAAAACGCGTCAGCCGGCGGCCAAAGTCCTCCAAGTCCTGCGCAGGCCACTGCCCATCATTTGATGGACTGATAAACCGGCCAAAGGCCACCAGGGCCAACACAAAGGATCGCAATATGAAACGAATATCTTGCCTACTCACAAGGGAGATTTCAACGAAGTTTTGCTGAGGATTTTGGGAATTACCTTAAGAGAGGAAGGGAGAAAAAGATGAGCGAGAAAATGGTTAGGAGTTGGAAGAAAAAGTCAGGGAAATTGGGTGGGAAAGAGGTTGCTTCAGGGAAGCTGAAAGAGAGAGAAAGTGAAAACAATTTTAATCAGAAGAGAAACCCAAGCCATAAGGAAAGTAGTTCAAGGCTTTCTAGGGGAAAGAAAGGAGGAATCGAAGGCTTCGGAGTAAAACATTTGAAGACAGGAGATTGAGAAGATTGAAGATGGGAAAGAAGGAGAATTTCAGTCTCTGGGTGTTGGGAATTTCGATCGGAAGTGAGAGAAGTTCATGAAGTCTGTTCTAAAATGAGGAATCGAGGGAAAGATGAATCTTAGGAATTTATGGTTCTGTTTTAGATTGAAATGAAGAGAATGAAATTTGAAATCTGCCATTCCAACAGAAATGTTTTTTATTAGTAAAAAAAGAGAGGGTTTTGAGGAAGAAGACGGAATAGTTTGGGTGAGGATCTTAGGAACTTAGATGCGTGGAATCGGAGCAGAACCCTTAAAACTTTGTGATTTCTCATTTTAAGTGAATAAAAGTCTAACTTATTCCGCTCGAACTTAAAGTTTACTTAAAGATAAGAACTCTTTTAGGTAATCAATTAAAGTTCAGGTCCCTCAGAATATCCCAACGAAAATCCCACTACCAAAATTAGACGACCGTCTGCCAAGTCCCAAAAAGGCTTCATAACTCTCATTCACTGGGCCTGAATCCTTCCAAAGAAACTGAGTAGATCTGGGAAACCCTCACCGAGTAGAATTTATGAAAGGTCGCACAAATTCCCCCTTGATTTTATGCAAGCCCCTTTCCCAAAAAAATGACTGTGGGGGAAAAAACCCCAGACAGTCAACTGGGGAAACTCTGACAGCCGCTTTTTGGCCACAAAAGCGCAGGATTATTTTCACATATCAAATCACTGGGAAAGGAGCTCTGGCATCCCCTCGGATTAGGGTGACTGAAATATGTGACCTCTGGGGCGGGGGAAAGACTTTCATAAGACTCCTAGGCAGCAACAGTTGAGAGTTGAGTTGGGCAGAATCGGTGGACTTGTTGGTCGAGTTAAGTCGGCAATAAGCCAGGCCAACGGCTCGGCCACGTGGCGTATGCGTAACTTGGCCAGCAAAGTATTTAAGGGAGGGGGTGGGGGGGAGGAGAACAGAGATGCTTAGGAATTTGCTAATGCTCTTTTTTTGGTTTCGTGCTTGTCCTGAAAATTATAACCTCGGATTTTGTTGTTTTCTTGTTAAACACGAAAGTTTAATTTGTGTTGTCGTCGTTGGGGCAGCAGGGGCAGGGGGCGGCCTAAGGCAGCCTGTGAGCAGCAACATCTGGGCCAACATTGCGTATACGCAACCTCAAAGACCGCAGGACAAATGCCTGCACACACGACCAGGCAGGCAGCTGCCAAACGCACACACACACTTGAGGCCTGCCTCTGACCGGCAGAGCTGCTCTGAGTTCCTTCGTCCTTGTCGGTCTCTCGAAAAAACAATGAACATTTCGACGCAGCCGACAGGCCGCCACCCCCCGGCCCCCTTGACAGTTGACATCTGTAAGGATGAAGATATTTTATTGAGCATGTTATTGCTGTTGTTGTACACGGCCAGCCGACAACAACAACAACAGCAGCAGCAACAGAAGTGGGAACTTTTTTGCCGTTGATGATTTTGAAGTCTGAAGCGTTCGGCGTTTGTCTTGGGTGTGTGAATTTGACAGGAGCCACAAATAAAATTGCCTCAATGGCCATCGGTTTCTTTTTTTTCAAGTAATGAAACGAAATCAGCAATTGATTTGTTTGCCTGGCTTTCCTGCCGTTGCCTTGTGGTCGAAAGGCTTTGCCGTCTTTCCATTTGTTTATTGTTTTTCTGCGGTTCATTCAAATGGCAACGACACTAAACCAACAAAGCAACACAACGAACAGTTGGACAGCCGGGCAGAGGGATAAGCGGGCCCTTGGACAGACGCTCAAACTGAGCCAGAGAAACGTCAGTGTCGGCCAGAAGATTGATGAGTTGAATGGGAGGCAGGAGCACGGCTAAAAGACCCACTCAACGGAGCGCAGACAGACGGACAGATGGCCAGACAGTTGGGCAGCTTGTCTGTGGTTGCTTCCAACGACGTGACGATGACGTCGACGCGAGTTTCCCCCCACAACAAACAAGCGTTGATAGCTTCCTAAATTGTATTTATAAACATTTTTATGAAAGCGAAAAAAACTGCTCCTTGCTCTGCAGTCCTGCGGCTCCTTGGGTTTGTTGTTGTCTCAAGTTATTGACGGCAAAACGAGCTCCTGGCAAGTTGGGCGTTTCGTCGGAAACTTGCCAGACGGCCTGAAATTCGTGCCGCCTTCGCTTTTTGCATTCCTTATCCTTGTTGTTGTGGTTTCTGGGCCAACAATGCCGCAGATATTTTGGGTTATATGCAGATTAAGTGCACAGTGTGAGGGGAAGAAGATCTGAGGCACCAGCAAGGCAACTTCAGCGGCTCCTGGCAGGGACGATCGCTGGACCGTCGAAGGTTGGCTTGTTGTGCTCCTTGGTAAATTCCAAGATTCTTGGAAGTTTTTGGTGGGTCAGTTGGTCTTCACTTCTCAGCTTTTCTGCATTGGTTTAGAATTTCCAGCTTCCTGGATTTTTTGGGAAGAAACTTTTCAAATTGCTTTGGTTTTTGAGTTACTCGGATTTCCTTTAAGTTTTTCTGCCAATTTCTTGATTGCTCTGAGAGTTTTATGTTTCTGTTGCTGAACTTATTTAATTTATTTTCTGGTTAAGAGGATTTTCGGAAAAATTGCTTGGCGGTTTTCCTGTTTTTGCAAACAATTAAAATTAATAAACAACACGAAGAGCAAAACCGTGAAAAGTTTATTTTTTCCACCCAACAAACAACAAATGAGACAAAAACCTCGGATGACACAGAAACGAGCAGTTGGGCAGACTAAAAGAGGAAGCTGTGGTAAAGTTTTTAAAGCGATTTAGTTTTATTGTCGACTCCACACACACACACCCTGGCCCCTCCCCAAAGTAGCCGAAAATAAACTCGATTAAAGTGCAGAAAACAGACGGCTGGCCGGCAAACGAGGCAGCCATGGAGCGCTGGTGAGTTGGTGAGCGCTCCGTCATCTCCGCAACTCCCTCTTCTCAATTCCTTGTTGTGTGTATGAATTTCATGCTATTCAGTCAGCCAGTCAGTGGCCCTGGAGAAGGTAAACGAGCCCAGAACACATAGCCCCCAGCAAAAGTCCAAACAATCAACTCAACGACCGAGAGAGAGGGACAGATGGACAGAAGCTCTGCTGTGTGTGCATTTAAAGTACATTTATGTCAATCACGCTCATTATGCTCACATCACTGCATTAAAATATGCAAAGTGAAGGGGCAGCAAAAGTTCGCCCCGCGGGCGTACCGAGCAGTTGGGCAAACGGGCAGTTGGGCAGCTCCATGTAAAATTGAAAACGCGCGCACGAAAGTTCAACTCGCTACGGATGTCGCCATATTGAAAATGAACAGTTATTGGCGAAACCAACATGGCGGTCTCCGGTTGCCTGATGAGCAGCAGCGTTGCCGGCAGCAGCCTCGTTGGTTGAAATAAAGTTAGTGGAAGGAAAAAGAGCGGACCCTCCTGCCGGATGGGGCGGGTGTATGACAAACGGAAATCTGCTTGCTGCTGGCAATTCCAACGACCAAAAAGGGCAAAAGGACAGGGGGTGGCGGAGAAGGGAATCGAATTGGTCATCACAGCAAGGAAGCGGAATTTGTTGCAGGCGAAGGTGGAATGGATTCGAGAGTCTTCCTTCGAACAGTCATCAAAATTTTATAAGTTCAAAAAGGATGCCCGTCAGCGATCGAATGGAGAGGACTTAAGCAAAAGAAATGTTGAAGGGAAAAAGGAAAAAAGAATTTAATGCTGGATGAAAATCGAAATGCATCAGGGCAATGAGGGGGGAAAGGATTTTAAGACCTTTGTGAGAGTTCAGTTTCGGTTCTTTTACTGTATTTTGGGGACAGGATCCTTGAGGTGAAAGATCTAGGAATTTTATTTAGAGCCAGTGTATTAAATTTTTTAGTTCGTTTATAGAAACAGATTTTGATAAGAGATCTTAAATACCTTTTCTTCCCTATAACGAATTAGAAAGGAGGTGGCCTAGGGATGTATGTGATTTTATCGACTCGCTTCCCAGCATTCTTAAAACCAGAGTTGCATTTTTCTGTAGCATCGGGTGCGGCGATTTTGAGATCAGACATCCCTTCCTATTTTTGGAAGCTTTGAATAAGAAATTCGACAAGATCTGCGGGGTCCCTGATATCCACATAAATAATAAAAATCTCGAATGATATTTTATTGGAGCGTTGGCTAAGAATCGTAAGAGGTTTTTGTTAGTTGATTTACATCAGAATCCAAATATTTCCAGCTCCCCACATATGCCCCGCGCTTAATGAAGATCTCGCAAATTCCAAATTGCAAATCCCAATTTATTCAATTTAAAATTTTTCCGCATTTTAAACTATTCAACTGAGAGCTTCCAACTCTTTTCCCGCAACATACGTGGAAAATAATAGAAAATTGTCCACATCAGCAAGCGGAGCACCCGAAAACCCCAAAACTGTAATCCCATCAGTTAAAATGAAAATGAAATCGCCAAAATACAAACAACAAAAAAATCCAGAGAAGGGGGTAAAATTTGAATGACTGAACAGGCACGCAAATCAAATGCGATTCCGATTCCCGTTGATGTTCGTTGTTAACACTTTTCTATTTGTTTTTGCGGTTGCCGTTGTTGACAGGAAAATGTGATTACAAAATGAATTTCCAATTGTTGAAGGCCGGGAAAATTTACGCTGCTCCATGCACAAAACTTTTTCCCGCTCCTTCCCCACACTCCCTGCGGTTTTCCTATCTTTCTGGTTGGTCAGCTGCCACTCAGCTCAGCCAAGAGCCTGGGAATTTTTATCGTTTTTGGTTTAATGCTAAGCCAGGAGCACGTTGAACGGCAGCAGGACTCGCCCAGGCAGCCCTCATTAAAAACGCTCGTTAAATTGCGTAGGTGGCGGGGCCACTTCTTCATGGTCTGCCAGCGGACCTCAAACAGCTTACTCGACTCGCCAACCCCACCCCCTTTTCGGGGCTCCGCCATCTTTCTTTTTGCGCCTTTTGTGGCAGACTGTACATGGCGCTGACAACGGCTCACTCAATTTCGTTAGTCAATTTCCGGGAAAAAATGCAACAAACGCGTTGGCAGCCAGGGGAAAAAACTGTTGCATACGGCGGGGGGCTGCTTTGGCCATTTGCCGGCGGAGCTGTCGGCACGTCCAGCGTTCAGCGTGCTAATTAAGTGAAAAACTGTGTTGGGAACTCCGACAGACGGACAGACCACGCACTCTGCCGCTCTTTGCCACTCGCAGGGGCGTTGATTTGACCCAGAAAAAACTGAAGCAAAAAAAGCCTTTGAGGGAAAAAAAACCGAACCAACGCCAAAAGTTGTTGACAAACAACTGTCGGCGATGGGGTGGAGGGTGGGGGTATCGCTTTTCCACCCACCCACATAATTCGCGAGTCGAGTTGACAGGACGCCTGAGAACACAAATGCAAATGCCGACAGACCCAAAGGCGCTTAACCCGCTTCGGATTTTTTTTCGCCCCCCTGCCGCCTGAGAAGAAATTTGTGTGTGTAATGCGTGACACGCGTGACGGGAGCAGAAAAAAAGGGGTGTATCAAATTGTCAGACAGCCGTGGGGGGAGGACGGAATCCGGCCGGCGACTCTGGCACGTACGAGCAACAAAAGTCAATTAAAATTTCTATTTGATTTGGCAGTGTGTCCGGGAAGGAAATCTCTTTTTCCGCCGTAGGAATGCGTTACGTTTTCGCAGGAATTTCAAAGGATTAAGGGCTGAGCAGGAAAATGCCTGGCTTGGGTTTATTTAGCAATTTTCGCTGCTTGAATTTATGGAATGCTTTCGTAACCTTTACGAAATTACGTTAGCAGAATAACGTAAGGCTGGGCTTGGTTTATTTAGTTTAATTAATTTCTGTAGCATACTGTATCCTCTTTGTCCTTTTCGTACGTTACGCTTGTTTATGTGGAGCTTTCCACGGGTAGAAAGATAAGTTCTATAAGCTTACGTAACGGTTAATGTGGCTAAAAAATTTGTACTATTTTTGAGAAATATCAGCTTGATCTAAAGATTCTGCTTAGCTGGGATTCAAATCTCTAGCTGGAAAGTGTCCTTTGAAAGTTTTTAAAGTCAATTACGTTATAACTTAAGACGAGTAAATGACGTAACTATGAAATGAGAACGTATAAATTGCAAGACCCTACAATTTAATAGCTTGCCAGGTTCCTTGGGTTTTCGACTCTTTTTTTATGATATACTGGAACCCCAATACCGTTATAACGTAAAGCGTGCAACGTTTAGTCAGTTTATAAAATAACTGTATTCTGCTGTGAGATTTGTAATTGAAATTGCTGTTGCTTTTGTGAATTCCTCTGCCCAGCAGTTTCTGCTTAAATAACTGCACTGCGGAATTCCCGAAATAACGCTAGACGAAATTACGTGTTTTTGAAAAGCAAGCATTCCCCGCAGGACATGAAGCAGACGAACTCATCATACGCCGGGACTGAGTGACATGCTCGTCCTTTTCCTCTTGCCGGCGATGGGGGCCAGGTAAACGAACCCGCTCAATGACCGTGCAGCCAAGATGAGCCGAAAGTAAAATAAACTGAAATTGAGTGGACGCAAGGCAAACGAAATGCAGGAGGGCAGGGAGACGAGGGCGCCGGCTGGCCAGTCAGCAAGTTAAACATTTCAAAAGTGGCAATTGGCCCAGTCGTCCTCTCATCGTCCTTTCAAACGGTCCCATTGACTGGCGGGTGGATTCAGGTTGATTCAGTCTGGTGGACGGGACGACTGGTGGTTATTATTTAATGTGGTTGACTGGCTGGCTGGGCAAACAGCAGTTAATGTCGGAGCAGAACAGACGGAGTCAATGGCAGCGGGAGTTCTCGTAATTTAGTGGGGGGCTGTTTTAATCCTCGCCAGGTTCAGGGTGATTTTTATGCAATTTAAGTTGGGGCCCGGAAAACGGGCAAAAAAGAAGTGAAATACAAAAACAAAATCAAAAAGGCGTAAAAGTTATTTGCGCTGAATAAACCAAACGAAATTGCAAAAGCTTATAATTTATGGGGTCAGCCAGAAATACGGAAATACCAAAAACACGTGGAATATCCTCGCGCAACCCATAAGCTTTTTGGGGGGAGTTTCACTGCCGCTGAAGATGAACGAGTCCGAAATATCGACTCGCAATATTTGTGGGCAAAGTTTCGGCTAAACTTTTTCAATGGGTTTCGTGGCCATTGCAGTGTTGCATTTGCAAATCGATACAGGGTTGCATGCAGCGTGAGATCAGCTGACTCTGAGATCCAAAGCAATCCTGAAGCTGCCAGTTCGTTGCCAGCTTTGCCATCGATATCAGGGTTGCGTGCAGCTTAAGATCAGCGAGCTGCGCAATCCTAAGCAACCCTGAAGTACTTTAAGTGGCCTGTAAAAAAGAGCACGGATAATTCTAAAAACTGCCAGAATTAGTTAAGGTTCCTTTTTCTCCTTTTGGCAATCCACCTTTGTATTCTTTGTGTTCTTTGCTTGCCTGCCAGCTCTCATAAAATGCTTTGTGGGTGTTCTTTTGAATCGGCCTCCTCCCCTCCTTGTTGTCCTGCTGAAGCGAACAAAAGCGCTGAATTTATGGTTGCCTGGCTGACTAGGCGAATTGTGGCTGCTGTTGCTGTTGCACCTCTGAATCCTCGGAAATTCAGCATGTTTGCCATAAAAGTTTCACCCACGCGTTAATAACAATAAAAATTTCTGCGTGCGGGCTGCCAGCCCAACCGACCGTCCCTCCCCATCAAAAAAGAAAGCGCCGGAAAATATGCAACACATAACCAAACTGCCTGTTTATTCGACTGCGTGTGTGTGTGGGGCTGGGGGTGTCCCGGAATTGGTCTATAAAAATTTTACTAACTGCCCCGCCCCCTCAGCGGCTTTACAGCCGAATGAAGCGTGCGTTCTCCGGCGGAATCGGCTTGGCCTCGCTCTTCTTCACAGTCCTCTTGCCGATCCTCTGGCGGCGCTTGCCGCGGCGACCGCCGCGCCGGGACCGCCTGTTGCCGCGGCGACGCAGTCCACGCCGCCTGTTGCGCCGCCCGCCGCTGCGCCGGGACACGCGCTTCCTGATGCGAGCACCGCCGCGGCGATTGGCCCGCCCCTCCACGCTGCCGCTGCTCTGGCGGCCTGCCTCCTGCTCGGCCTCGTCAAGGAGTCGCTTCAGGGCCAACTCCTCGCGCTTTTCCATGGCAGCCAGCTCATCGTCGCTGGCCTCCTCCAGGCGCTTGAGTTCCTCGGCATCGCGCTTCAGCTCCTCGGCCATTTCGGAGTCGCTCAGCTCCTCCTCGTCGGCCTCGTCTTCCAGGCCAGCCAGCAGCTCCTCGTAGTCGCTTACTGGCGGCTCGTTGTCTTTGACTGCCCTGCCCACTGGCACGGCCCGGATGGTCTGTCCTCGGGCCACCAAGGCCCCGCCTGCCGTCGGCCGGCACAAGCCGAGCAAAGCGATCAAAACGCAGAATGCCAGCCACTTCAGGTCCATGATGGGCTCTATTTGGGGAAGCCCCGCAACGAGCGGCTTATATATGCAGGCCGTTGCACCAACTGAGTCAACAGCCAAGCTGCTGTCTTTCGGAAGACTTTTCCGACACCTTCTATTTGGGGAATTAGGCAAATTTGAATTAGTTTTCCATTGTTTGCCCGCGCCAAACGGAGGCGGCTCAGGCCAGCCAAACTAATGATCCAAACCGGGAAAGTCACGTATCCGGCGCGCCCACGCGCCCACACGCTCTACTTAGAAGATGCCAGTGGGTGGGGGAGGGGGGTAACAGGAGAGCACTCATTTTTTTTTATTTGGTTAATTTTAATTGCGGGCACGTACACCAAACCGACGACAGACAAGCCGCCAGACCCACCGTCTGCCCTTTCCCGACGCCAGTCTGGCTTCTGGGCTTTCCCCTCCCCTTCTCCTGGCCAACTGCATAAACATGAAAACAACAAAGTGTGTGTGGAGAGGGTAGCACTCAAATTTGGTTAATGAGCATCAATCAATCGAAGGCGGTGGCAATAATGAACACTGTAGAGGGGGGAGAGGCTTTCGTATTGAAGCATTGATGAGTTTTTAATGGGTGATTTTTGGTCTGGAACTCATAAACGTGAGCAGAATTCGCAGTGCTTGGGGAGGGGCAAGGCGTTGGAGCTAAGGGATCAATTGGGAGATTAAAGAGCAAGATATCCTTGAATAGAAGATCAAGGAATGCAGAAAACTCTGGGGAACCTTAAAATAACTCTCAGCCAGCTAAAGAGTGTAAATAAATTTGATTTCTCGAGATAAAAGATGAAACTGCTGGCTTTTCACGTTCCTTAGTCATTCTTCCTTTCCCTTCCTTGTCAATAATTCAATGCCACCAGCTCGTCACTTTCTCAAACTGTCATTGAGTTCGACCTTAAATCTCTCTACCAAGTCCTTCTATTAAGGGATTTGCTCGCTTTCCTTTAACTCCTCCCCATTCCCCTCCTCCTTCTTGGTTGCGTTGCTAACAATTTGTATTTGCGGTCTTCTCGATTTCAGGTCCCTGCCCAGCCTCGTATTTCAGATGCAACGACGGATTTTGCATACCGATGCGATGGAAATGCGATTCGAAGCCCGACTGCATGGATGGTTCCGATGAGACCAGCGAATGTGGTAAGCTAAAGAGAGGGGCGTGGGGCGTGGCGAGGGGGCGTTTGGTAGTTGAATGGAAATTGGAGCAGCCTAGATGTCTGCCCATCGATGATGGTCATTTTATGGGTTTTGATTGTTGGCCGGGCTATCCAAACCGACCGAATTAGCAGCCTCCACTGTTCCCCTCATTGTTGCTGCTGTCGCTGCTGTTGTTGTTGTTGTCTATGAATCACCTAACCCCACCAACATGTCGTCGTCATGATCGACTGGCTGCTCGGCCATTTGGCATTTTTGTTGCTCTTTCATTGTTGTTGCCGCTTGAACTTTGAGTCATTTGGTGTTCTTTTCCCGGCGGCTGCCCTGGTGGCGCTTCTCTTCAATCTTCGTTGCTGCCGCCGCCGCCGTTTCCCCCCTTCGCAATTGTTGCTGCTGCTGTTGTTGCTGTTGCTGGGGCAGTAAATTAATGTGTAGACATTTTTTTGCTGTCCGGCAATAAAAACTACGACGCATAGCGATGACAAACAGAGGAGCATCCGCACCAGCCAAGGGGGCATTGCCATCGGCCTCCTTTCCCCTCATTTTCCCCCCTAGAAACTTGGGAAGTTGCTGCTCCATAAGCTCTCTTTAGGGATTTCAGAGGGGGAGGAAGCTATGCCGCCGCATCAACTCTGGGGAATTCAAAGTGTTCTTCACACAGAGAAGTCAGTTCTCACTAAGTGTCCTGCGAGTGGATAAAAAGTCTCTTCCTCTGCCTTCAGATCTCAGCCAAGACTCTTGCCAAGACTCCCAGTCTTCTTCCCTTTCCCCTTCGACTGCGTCTCCAATCTCAACTCTCAGCAACTCCACCTCCGCTCATCGGCTGCCCCAGCGGCCTTCTATTATCCCGGTCTGTGGCAATTCCCCGGGCTCGCCAACGATTTCTGCCGCGGTGGGGTAAAATATTAAAGCAACAGATTATAAAGTGGGCGGCACCACGCCCACGCCCAGTTGTCCGTCCAACTGCTGGTTGAAAGCCAAACAAAGTGACAAATCGACGGGTGAAGTTGCCAATTTTCATTCCGAAATTTCCATTTTTATTGGCAGAGAGAAATTTTCTCAAGGCTGCCGCGCCCCCCAAGCGACCCATAAAATCTCAAACCAATGAACGCCATAAAATCTCCTGAAAAGGGACATTCGCTGGTCAGTTGTGTTGTCCTTTGTTCTGCCGACTCGGCGATTTGCTTGGCCTTGTTAATTTGCCCTGATGAATTCAAATGAGACGGCCTAAAACTCCGCCTCTCCGTTCCGCAATTTCCCCGGGAAAGTTGATTAAATAAAAGTCAACACGCCGTTAAGAGCGAAGCTTTCCCCCAAAATAAGACAGTTCAATGACACAGCCCGCAGGATCTGGGGTGTTGGGGGCTCCGTAAAATAAGAAAATAAAATATTTAAAATATTTTTGTTGCGGGCCCTGGGGCTTATTATTCTACGACCTCGCCCACCTCCTCGTCGAACTGCTGCTGCGGCTCATCCTCTTTCCTTTTCGTTTGGTCCTTTTAATGCCATTTCCCTGGGCCGCCCTCTGCTCACCCGCGGGAAGCGACAACAAGCGCCAAACACAAGCTCGAAAAAAATGGAAAATAAAGAAAGATTTCTTTTCTCAAAGACCGACGATTAGATGCCCTGCAAGTCAAGTCAATTGGGGCGGTTCCTGTTGTCCTGGTTTTGATAGTTCTTGGACTGATGATTTCTGGTCCTTTCTGTTGGTCTTTAATGCTCTGTGTTGGGGTCTAGGGATCCTAAAAGGCTTCTTTGTAATTTCTCGGTGGTTTCTGTTGGATCTTGAGGAGGTTTTTCTGTTTGTCTAGAGACCTGTTGGTTGTTTGGTTCCTTCCTTATCATTCCTGCGAGTTACTTGTGCCTTCAGCTTTCAGAGACCAATTTTACCACCACTTTCTGTGGGTCTCTGAAGATCTCTAGCCTATCTTGAAAGTTTCTAAAGGT
This sequence comes from Lissocephala sabroskyi, assembly GCA_037075105.1. Classification (NCBI taxonomy): domain Eukaryota; kingdom Metazoa; phylum Arthropoda; class Insecta; order Diptera; family Drosophilidae; genus Lissocephala; species Lissocephala sabroskyi. The sequence goes on from JBAMCP010001032.1 coordinate 13,319, forward strand.
TCTTTATATGGAAAGAAAGCTTAAAAATCTTTGAAGTCTTTAGTTTTTCCGGTCTCGAATTAGAGAAGTGACTGAAACCACGATTACCAATCAAGTTAATTATCTCTCTGATCCCCAAAGCAGTATAAAATAAGTCGCTTTATGAGGAAACGAAGCTATTTTTGTTTCCCAAAGCTTTTCATTGGATAGTATTAAGATTGGAGTACACAAAACTCTCCATATTGCTCAAGACAGCCTCTCAATCTGAGACTTCTTTTTGAAGAGACTCCAAAGTCAGCGTTCAATTCCCATCATTACCAAAAGTCCACTGATAATATCTTCTGTTCATTTGCTTTCTTCTTTCTTACTTAAGATCTTATCTCAAAGTTTTTGAAATAATCTTCCCCGAGGTCCTCTTCATCCCCTCTAATTTCCCTTGCTTTAATCTCAATGGAACTGAAACACCCGCCTTATATCAAAGAATGTAGAGTATGAAAAACAATGCAAATTTCCACGCCCCCCCGCTGCGGACAAGCGGGAGTGTCCTTGTTGTTGTGGCAGCTTCGCTGGGACTGCTGGCGTGGCTGGGAAAATATTTTCCGGCTGTTCCCATGTGTCGCTAACGTGGCTTTTATGGTTATGGCCGCCCCGCTCGGTTGCCATTGCCGGGGATCCTTTGATTTTTGGCCGGCGCGTTATTTGAATTCTTTGGCGTCAAACGAAATTCGGCGTGACAATTTGCATGCAGCGTTCCCCGCGAAAATACAATTTACGATATTTTCCTTGTGGGTTGTTGAATTTTGTATAACAATTTCCCCACTTCCTTTCCCCCCAGCCAAGGCCCCCAAATGCAATGACGGCCAATTCCGTTGCCTCAAAAGCCTGAAGTGCATTCCGGACAACTGGCTGTGCGACGGCGAATATGATTGCGGGCAGGACGATATTTCCGACGAATTGAAGTGTGAGTTGAAGAGGATCCGAAAGTACACTGAAATCCTTAACGATCTTTATCCAGGCCCCGATGCCAAGGTGGCCAAGTGTCGGGGATTCGAAAGCGAATGCCAAAATGGCGTCTGCCTAGAGTTGTCGCGTTTCTGCGACGGCCACTGGGATTGTGATAACGATGAGCTACAATGTGGTAAGCATCTTGAAATATAATCCTTTGCCCATGATCCTTTTATCACTTCGGGTTCCTTCAGATAAGCAAGACGCCGCCTGCGCCGCTTTGAATTGCTCCTTCAACTGCAAGCTGACCCCGCAGGGAGCGCGCTGCTATTGCCCGCCGGGTCAAGTGGCCGAGTCGGTGAACTCGACGCGCTGCCAGGACTACGACGAATGCCAAGAGCCTGGCACTTGCGATCAGCTCTGCCGGAACACCCCAGGCTCCTTTGAGTGCAGCTGCGTCTCGGGCTACACGAAGGAGGGACGCCGTTGCCGCGGTATCAACAGTGAGTGGTCCAGCTGATCCTGGGAATCCTTTATACATTCTTTACCCTTGCAGTTCCCTCGACGGAGCGGGAGTCGCTGATTTTGATGTCGGTCAATGGCATACGCCAGGTGAATGTCTCCCAGGCCGCAGCGAGTTCCCCAGCTGGCCACTCGCTGGTCCCTGCCGTCCAGGATATTGTGGCCTTCGAGGTCTGGCATCGCAATCGCACGCTCTGCGTCCTGCGCAACTCCTGGAGCGGCGTGCAGCTCGAATGTCTGCGCATCAACGAGCCCAGCGTGAAGTGGACCCTGCCCACCTCACTCGTCATCCCGCCCCGGCAATGTGAGTCCTGTGGGTCCTCTTGGTACCTTCCTCATGGTTTGCTTTTGTGTTCAGGGTTCGTGGAGCTTCGCCTGGACTGGCTGAGTGGCAATTGGTATCTGGTGAATGCCGACGACGGTCTGGTCTTCCTCTGCACCAACTCGATTGCCTTTTGCCGGACGATTCTGCAGCCCGAGGCCCACCCGACTTCGCTGGCCTTGGACCCCACCAAAGGGTAGGTGGACAGGCTACAAATAAAGTCCTTCTTACTCACTTGCCATGCTTTTAGTTTCCTTTTCTACACGGACTTCTTGCCGAGTTTGGCGCGCAGTTTGATGGACGGCAGCAACCGCAGTTCGCTGGTCACCGCGCAAATCTACCACCCGACTTGCCTGACACTTGACCTGCCCGCGGAGCACGTCTACTGGCTGGACATTTTCAAGGATGTGGTCGAGCGCGTTGACTACCAAGGCCACAACCGTTGGTCCCTCAAAAAGCAGGCAGATGTGAGTAGCCCAAGTTTCTCGCTCATCCGATGCTCATGTTGATTCCTTCCCCAGTCCCGTGTGCCGCTGAAGACCTTCCAGGCCTTGGACATCTTCGAAAACACCCTGTACCTGGCCCCCTGGGCCGACAACATCGTGGCCACCCTGGACAAGTTCAGCCTGAAGGCTTCGGTGCTGGCCACCAACGTGGGTCACGGCAAGAACTTCCGTGTCTTCCACCGCCAAAAGCAGCCGGAAGTGCCGCATCCCTGCCGCGACGACAACGGCCACTGCAATCAGTTCTGCCTGCCGCTCTGGTCCAAGGGCTTCGCCACGGCCAAGTGCATGTGCTCGGCGGGCTATCGACTCCACAACCAGACCACCTGCCTGCTGGTGGCCCACGACAAGTTCTTGGTGTTCAGCGAGCGCCGCTTCGCCCGGATCAGTGGGGTTTCCCTGGACACCGAGGACGTCCAGCAGCTGGTGGAGCGCGGCGAGCAGCCCGACGTCATGGTGCCCATTTACAATACCTCGGATGTCCAGGCCATTGACTTGAATGTGCGCGGCAAGTCGATTTTCTATGCCGTCGAGGGCGGCTATTCGATGCTCGACAAGATCCGCACGCCTTGGTATGCCATCCGGAGTCAGTCGCTCAATGGCAGCGTCTCGCGCACGCTGATGGAGAACCTGCCGAAGGTCTCGGCTTTGGCTTATGACTGGGTCAACGATCATTTGTATTGGGCCGGTCACTTCAAGATCCACGTGGCCCCCTTGAAAAACACCAGCAAAGTTTTAACCTTCGACTTGGACTGCGAACCAATGTCGCTGGAGTTGGACCCGACGACGGGGCTGCTGTACTGGTCGCAATGGTCGGTGATTGCCTGCGAGCCGGGCATCTACAGCGCCTGGATGGACGGCACCCACAAGGAGCTGCTGGCCAAAAGCACCGACAAGTTCCCCATGAAATGGCCCCGCAGCCTGGACGTCGACCGCCGCACCAAGCGGCTCTACTGGTGCGACTTCCGCGTCGGCACCATCGAGCGCATCAAGCTCGACGGCAAGGGCCGCGAAATCCTCTTCAAATCCGAGCAGTTCCACCCCTTCTCCATGGTCCAGCACAACGGCCTCATCTACTGGGTGGACAGCAACAACAACACCATCTGGCGCTTCCACCTGCACCACGGCAACTCCACCAGCACCTTCCGCTCCACCGTCCACCTGGCCCACACCGAGCAGGCGGCCGATCTGCGAATCTTCGACGTGGCCGCCCAGCCGCTGCCCGCCACGCCCAGCGACTGTGCCCAGTCCAAGTGCCCGGGCATGTGCCTCAACACCCCCAAGGGCGCCATCTGCCGCTGCCCGGATCGCTACACTTTGAATGGCACCGGCTCCCATTGCATTCCCCAGCTGGCCCCGCCCGTGGGCCCTGTAAGGGCAAACTGCTCGTCTGGGTTTCAGTGCCGGCACAACCACGAGTGCATAGACGGCAAGGACCTGTGCGACGGCTTCGACGACTGCGACGACGGCAGCGACGAGGCCAGCGATCCTGACGGACCCTGCAACCCAGCCGCCTGCGACCGCACCCTGCACTTCATCTGCAATGCCCGCTGCTACCAAAGGGCCCTGCTGTGCAGCACGATTGCCTATTGCTCGGACGGATCGGACCGTTTGAACTGCGAGCACAACACCTGCAACTCGAACGAGTTCACCTGCGAGAAGAGCGGGCGCTGCATCCAGCTGACCTGGGTCAACGACGGGGTGGTGGACTGCGGCCCGGACGACGACTCGGACGAGTCGGCCGAGGGCTTCTACGGCAGCAAGTGCCCGGAGTTTGACTGCGGCAATGGCAGGTGCCGGCAGTTTGCCGACTACTGCGACGGCATAGACAATTGCGGGTAGGCAAATGTCCTTCTAAAAACTCAAATCCTCGACTGACTTCTTGGGTATTTCAGGAACAATGCCGACGAGTTTGGCTGCGAGCAGGAGTGCGGCCATGGCGAGAAGTACTGCCGGCCCATCGGCTGCTATGGCGAGATGCACATGTGCGACGGCATCCACGACTGCCTGGACTTCAGCGACGAGCTGAACTGCAACCACACCAAGAGCGACAACCACCCCACCACCGGCTGGAAGGACCTCAACGACTGCTCCGCCTTCGAGTTCGCCTGCACGGACCCCTTCGAGTGCATACCCGAGTTCCTGCGCTGCGACGGCATCAACCACTGCTATGACAAGACGGACGAGGTCAACTGCACGTCGGTGAACCACACGCGCTTCGACCTCAACGAGACGGTGGTGTGCGAGCACCCCGACCGCCTGTGCGGCGCCTCCAACAAGTGCATCGCAGTGAGCCAGCTGTGCGACGGCCACAACGACTGCGAGGACACCACGGACGAGGGCTTCCTGTGCGCCGACAAGCTGTGCGAGCAGAGCGATTTGAATGAGTGCTCGCACTTCTGCCACAACACGCCGGAGGGATATTTGTGCTCCTGCCCGGCTCACATGTTCCTGCAGCCGAACGGGCGGCGCTGCAGCATGCAGCATGCCTGCGAGCACTGGGACACCTGCAGCCAGGTGTGCGAGACGTCGGGCAAGGGCTACGAGTGTAAATGCTTGGAAGGCTTTGACTTGGCCTACGACAGGTTCACCTGCAAGAGCACCGCGCCGGACGAGCCGTTTGTGATCTTCACCAACCGCCAGGACATACGGGGCATCAATTTAAAGACCCTGGAGATTAGCAATTTCTATACTTCCTTAAGGAACATTATAGCCCTGGACTTTCTATACACCAACAAGTCGGTGGAGATCTTCTGGACGGATGTGATCGATGATAAGATCTACCGCGGGCATTTAGTGGGCGAGAGCCTGCGGCATGTGGAGGCCGTGGTGCATTCAGGACTTTCAACCACTGAAGGCCTGGCAGTGGATTGGATAGGCAAGAATCTCTACTGGATCGACTCGAACCTGGACCAGATCGAGGTGGCCAAGCTGAACGGCAGCTTCCGCCGCACTCTCATTGCCGGCAACATGGAGAGCCCGCGGGCCATAGCCCTGGATCCCCGGGAGGGCCTGCTCTTCTGGACCGACTGGGACGACAACTCCCCGCGCATCGAACGCTGCTCCATGGCCGGCGAGAACCGCCTCAAGATCTCCACCAGCTGGCAGCTCAACGCCGGCTGGCCCAACGGCCTCACCCTGGACTACACCCAGAAGCGCGTCTACTGGGTGGACGCCAAGTCGGACTCGATTACCACCACCAAGTACGACGGCTCCGAGCATCATGTGGTGCTGCGCAACAAGGAGATGCTGTCGCATCCTTTTGCCATTTCGGTCTTCGAGAACTTTGTCTACTGGACGGACTGGCGCACCACCTCCGTCTTCCGGGCCAACAAGTGGAACGGCAGCGACATTGTGGTGCTCCAGCGCACCCAGACGCAGCCGTTTGGCATCCAGGTCTTGCACTCGAGTAGGCAGCCCTGGGACCGCAATCCTTGCGGGGAGAACAATGGCAACTGCTCGCATTTGTGCCTGCTGAGCGGCCGCGGGACCTACAAGTGCGAGTGCCCCCATGTGATGCGGCTGGATCCGGCGGATGGGAAGAACTGCGTGCCCAACGAGCAGGTCCTGCTCTTCGTGATGGGCGACGAGATCCGCGGCATCGACCTGCAGCAGCCCAACCACCACACCATACCCACCATACGCCAGTCCCCCAGGGTGAGTAGGGGAAAATACCAGAGTGTGAAGGAGGCTAATGGATTTGTTTTTGCAGTTGGTGGCCCCGCAGCGTATTGACTTCCTGGTGGACGAGAGTCGTATATTTTGGTCGGATATCCAACAGAACGAGATCTCCACGGCGGGCATTTCCAACGGCCTCATCCAGCCGATCATCAACACGAACATCGAGAAGCCCTACGGCTTCGCAGTGGACTGGATCGCCCGCCACATGTACTTCTCCACAGGCCTCAGCCACTGCCAGATCATGGCCAGCAACCTAAAGGGCGAATACGCCACCGTGATCCACGAGCGCCTCAACATGGTCGAGAGCATAGCCCTGGACCCAGCCAAGTAAGCAAACTCACCCAATTCACCTTCTGCTCAACTAACTTTATGGGTTCTTCTTGCAGCGGCAAAATGTACTGGATCCACTCGACGGCGGATGCCACTCTCTGGCAGTTGGAGCAGTCGAACCTGGACGGCTCGGGCCGGGCGCTGGTCTACCAGCACAACAATAGCCTGCAGAGCCTGACGATGGACTTTGACTCGCAGCGGCTCTACTACGCCTACGACAATTCGGGCATTGCCTTCTACGACATTGTGAAGAACACCACCCGCCAGGTCTTGGGCGCCAGCCAGATCACCGCTGTCAGCTCGCTGACCGTCTACAATGGCACTTTGTACTTCCCCGAGAACATCCAGAGCGCCATCATGATGTGCGAGAAGGAGCACTGCCAGAATATGTCCTTCCTCAGGGTCAATACGAAAACCATCGAGTCCATGAAAATGTTCTATGCCGATGCCCAGACAGGCACGAACACCTGCGCGGGTCCTTTACGCGGCGGCTGCGAGCATTTGTGCCTGGCGGTTTCCCCCACTGAGCATGTGTGCAGGTGCGCGCTGGGCTACGACGTGGAGCCTGGGAATCCCACGCGCTGCGTGCCGCGGGCCGAGTTTATTTTCTACTCGATTGACGTGCTCCAGGGCCTGGCCATGGTCGACCCCAGCGAGCAGTTCGAGACGCCCTTGGCGCCCGCCTTGGTGCCCATTTCGCGCATCAGCTCGGCCAACTTCATTGAGTACCACGCGGCCAGTGACATGCTCTACTGGGGCGACAACGAGGTGGGCAGCATTTCGCGTGTGAAACGCGATGGAACCCAGCGGCAAACTATTTTAGAAGCTGTGAATTTGTCCGGCTACAAGCAGCAGGATTGGCCCGATGGCATGGCCATCGACTGGATAGCCGGCAACATCTACTGGAGCGACTCCAAGCGCAACCTCATCGAGGTGGCCCGCCTCGACGGCAGCCATCGGTATGTGGTGGTGTCAGATGTCAAAAAACCCACTGCCCTGGCTGTGGATCCCCAGCAGGGCCTGCTGTTTTATGTGAGCCAGGACCACATAGGACGCACGGCCCTGGACGGCAGCCAGCCTTTTATCCTGGTCAACCACACCACTAACAATGTGGACGTGACCAGCCTTAGCCTCGATCTGGAGGCCACCAAGGTCTACTGGTGCGAGTCACTGCCCGATTCTATAATGAAGGTCGACTACGACGGCAACCTGCGCGAGACTTTGCTCAACGAGTCCCTCAGCAATCCCGTGGCTTTGGTCAAGCGCGGGGATTACCTTTTCTGGGCAGAGAACAAATACCACGAGGGCCTCATCAAGGTGGCCCCTCTGAGCAATCTGTCCGACTTTCGGCTCATCCTGGACACCCAAGAGGACGCCATACGCGATTTGAAGATCTACTCGAAGCACAGCCAGCGCGGCACGAATCCCTGCAGCCAGCAGAACGGCGGCTGCCAGCATCTCTGCCTCTTCAACGGCACCACCGCCGTCTGCGCCTGCTCCCACAGCCGCGTGGCCGCCGACGGCCTCAGCTGCGAACCCTATGACAGCTTCCTCATGTTCAGCTACCGCAGCAACATCGAGAGCATCCACGTGACCGACCACAGCAACAAGAACTGGCCGGTCCGCGTGATCCAGAACACCACGGTGATGCGCAATGTGATTGCCATCAGCTACAACTTCGAGGAGCAATTGGTTTACTACTCGGACGTCCAGCTGAGCACCATCAACCAGGTGCACTTCAATGGCAGCGGCCAGCGGGTGCTGGTGGCCCAGCAGGGGCGTGTGGAGGGCGTGGCCTATGACCAGGTGAACGAGCAGCTGTTCTGGACCTCGAACAACGATGCCTCGATCCGCAGCCTGGAGCTGAAGCCGCTGAAGCCCCTGGCCGAGGAGAATGCCAAGAGCGTGAAGCGTGTGCTCAGCCTTCAGCCCAAGGACAAGCCGCGCGGCATAGCCGTCGAGCCCTGCATGGGAATGATCTACTGGACCAACTGGAACGAGGAGTCGCCCAGCATCCAGCGGGCCTACCTCACCGGCTACGGCGTGGAGCGGATTATACGCACGGAAATCAAAATGCCCAATGCCTTGACTCTGGACTTTGAGGAGCAGAAATTGTACTGGGCCGATGCGCGGCTGGACAAGATCGAGCGGGCCAACTACGATGGCTCCGAGCGCGTGGTCCTGGCCCATTCCACGCCCAAGCATGCCTTCGCCATGGCCGTCTACGGGGACCTGCTCTTCTGGACCGACTGGGTCCTCCATGCCGTCGTGCGGGCCAACAAATACACCGGCACCGATGTGGTCTTCCTGCGCGAGCATGTGGCCCGGCCCATGGGCATCATGGCCGTCCAGAACTCCACGGTCAACTGCGATGCCAACCAGTGCCAAATACTCAACGGCCAATGCGAGGATGTCTGTATTTTGGCCAAGAATGGCAAGCCTTCCTGCCAGTGTACCCAGGGGATTTTGGCCCCCGATGGACGCCGCTGCATTGCCCCGCTCCACACAAGCTGCGGCAAGTCCCAGTTCAGCTGCCACTCCGGCGAGTGCATCCCCCTCGAGCTGACCTGCGACAATGTCACCCACTGCCTGGACGGCTCCGACGAGAACCGCAGCTACTGCATCATCCGCCAGTGCCCCGCCAGCCACTTCCAGTGCCAGAACCACCGCTGCATCCCCCAGTCCCACCTCTGCGACGGCCTCCAGCAGTGCGGCGACGGCAGCGACGAGGCCCCGGCTATTTGCAAATGCGAGCCCGACAAGTTCCGCTGCTCCAGCGGCGAGTGCATAGCCAAGGAGTTTGTGTGCGACAATCTGCGCGACTGCCGGGATTTTAGTGATGAAAAGCAATGTGCCCCCCGGGAATGCGAGCATGGCGATGCCTTGTTTGTCCACTGCGCCAACAGCACGGCCTGCATCATGCCCCACTGGCGCTGCGACGGCGAGCTGGACTGCCCCGACGGCACCGACGAGATCAACTGCACGGACCTCTTCAAGCAGTCCTGCTCGGCAGGGCAGTTCCGCTGTGCCAGCGGCCGCTGCATAGACGCGGCCTGGCGCTGTGACGGGGAGAACGACTGCCAGGATGCCGAGGTCAGCGGGGGGCTTGGATCCGATGAGCTGGGCTGCCGGCTGGGCTGCAAGGCCAACGAGTTCCGCTGCGACGACGGCTGCATTCCGGCCAGCTGGCAGTGCAATGGCAAGGCGGACTGCAAGGACGGCAGCGACGAGGGGCCCCAGTGCCCGAACCGACCCTGCCGGCCGAATCTCTTCCAGTGCAAGAGCTCGGGCCGCTGCATACCCCAGAAGTGGGTGTGTGACGGCGAGCCCGACTGCCCGGGGGCCGCTGGCCAGGGCATGGAGGATGAGGGACCGCATTGTGGAACCGGCAGCGTGGCTCGTGTGCCGGACTGCCCGCCGCCAGCCTTTCTCTGCTCCAACGGCATTTGCATAGACTCGCAGTACATTTGCGATGGCGACGAGGACTGCCCTGGCGGGGAGGACGAGTACGAGGGCTGCGAGCCCGTGGGGGCCTGCGCAGGGCCCAAGAACCTGATGTTCCAGTGCGCCAATGGGCAGTGCGTGTTCAAGAACCAAACCTGCGACCGGAAGACCGACTGCGACGACGGCTCCGATGAGCTGGGGGCGCTGTGCAACCACACGAGGATCTGCGATGGCCTGGACGACTTCCGCTGCAAGAACGGAGCCTGCATCAGTGCGGATTTGCTGTGCGACCGGCGCAACGACTGCGGCGACTTCTCCGACGAGGAGCTCTGCAACATCAACGAGTGTCTGATCTCCGATCTCTGCGAGCACATCTGCGTGGACAAGGTGGTGGGCTATGAGTGCCAGTGCCGGCCGGGCTACAAGGTCTTGCCGAAGAACTCGCATTTGTGCGCGGATATCGACGAGTGCAGCGAGCTGCATCCTTGCTCCCAGACCTGCGTGAATACCTACGGCTCGTATAAGTGTCTGTGTGCCAAAGGATATGAGCTGAGGGATCATCACACCTGCAAGGCCACCAGCAATGTGACGATGAAGCTGATCTTCTCGAATCGGTATTACATTCGTCAGGTGAATATGACCGGCAATGGTTCTATACTCATCCATCAGTTGTCGAATGCGGTGGCCTTGGACTTTGACTGGGAGTCGCAGTGTCTTTATTGGTCGGATGTCACCTCGACCTTGGGCATGATCAAGAGATATTGTCCTGTGGAGAACAAAACGCAGACTTTGCACCAGGCCACGCTTAAGAATCCCGACGGTCTGGCTGTCGATTGGGTGGCCAAGAATCTCTACTGGTGCGACAAGGGATTGGACACCATCGAGGTGAGTTTGAAGGGGCAAATAACGGGAGTTAAGGAGAGAGGAAATCAGGAGTCGACCGACTTTGTAGCTGACTTGGAGTCGTACTCGGGTTTTCTTTAAGTGCTCTTCCTATTGAATATTTATAGTTCGATCTTTGAGAGGCTTTTTAAATTCAACCCCAGAGTTGCTTTAAAGCCGACTTATTGCCATCCGCAGGGTTGCTTTAAATACCGTTAAAGCGGGATTATTTCATCTTCAGTACCTAATTCTTTTGTAATTCTTGCAGGTTTCTCAACTCGATGGCAAATACCGACGAGTCCTGATCAACGAGAACTTGAAAGAACCACGCGGCGTGGCCTTGGATCCTTACCAGCGCTACATTTACTGGTCGGACTGGGGCGACAACCCGCACATAGGCAAGGCCGGCATGGACGGCTCCAATCCGCACGTCATCATCCGCGACAACTTAGGATGGCCCAATGCCCTGACCATTTCCTTTGAGACGCAGGAACTCTTCTGGGGCGATGCCCGCGAGGACACCATCTCCGTGTCCGATTTGGACGGCAACCACACGCGCCTGCTGCTGGCCAGGAGCATGAATCCTCTGCTGAATCTCCACCACATCTTCGCCATAGCCGTGTGGGAGGACCGCATCTACTGGTCCGACTGGGAGACCAAGTCCATCGAGTACTGCAACAAATACGATGCTTTGAACTGCTCCACGCTGATCACCACCATCCACCGGCCCATGGACCTCAGAGTCTTCCATCCCTACCGCCAGCAGCAGCCGCTCAGCGCGAATCCTTGTCTAAAAGCCAACTGCTCCACGTTGTGCCTGCTGTCCCCCCAGCCGCCGTTTTATAAATGCGCCTGCCCCAACAATTTCCAGCTGGCCGAGGACGGACGTTCCTGCCGGGCCAACTGCACGGCTGCCCACTTCGAGTGCGTGAACACCTACAAGTGCATTCCGTTCTACTGGCGCTGTGATACCCAGGACGACTGCGGGGATGGCAGCGACGAGCCCAAGTCCTGCCCGCCCTTCCACTGCGAGCCGGGCCAGTACCAGTGCGCCAACAAGAAGTGCATAGACCCGTCGGCCATCTGCGATGGATTCAACCAGTGCGGCGACAACTCGGACGAGCTGAACTGCGACAAGTTCACCTGCTTCGAGCAGCACTTGAAGTGCGAGGCCACGGCCAATTCGACGGCCTTTTGTGTGAACAGCGTGAAGCGCTGTGATGGCGTGCGCGACTGCCCGGGCGGCGAGGACGAGGCTGGCTGCACGCCGCTGGTCTGCAAGAAGGATCAGTTCCAGTGCGGCAACAACCGCTGCATGCCCAACGTGTGGGTGTGCGACGGGGACATCGACTGCGCCGACAAATCCGATGAGGCCAACTGCGATCGCGTCTCCTGCCCGCCGGGCGATTTCCAGTGTCCCTCTGGCCGCTGTATACCGATGGCCTGGCGCTGCGATGATGAGGAGGATTGCCCGGATGGGGCCGACGAGCCTGCCACTTGTCATACCCAGGAGTCTACCTGCGACCCCACTTACTTCAAGTGCAACAACTCGAAGTGCATCCCTGGGCGCTGGCGCTGCGACTACGAGAACGACTGCGGCGACGGCAGCGACGAGCTGAACTGCCAGATGCGCAACTGCTCCGAGAGCGAGTTCCGCTGCGGCACCGGCAAGTGCATCAAGCACGACTACCGCTGCGACGGCGAGATCCACTGCGACGACAGCAGCGACGAGATCAACTGCAACATCACCTGCAAGCCCAACCAGTTCAAGTGCGCGGCCTTCAACACCTGCATCAATCGGCAGTACCAATGCGACGGGGACGACGACTGCCCGGACGGCTCGGACGAGGTGAACTGCACTTGCCCCACGGACCATTTCACCTGCGGCAACGGCAAGTGCATCATGTCGCGCTGGAAGTGCGACGGCTGGGACGACTGCCTGGACGGCAGCGACGAGAGCTTCGAGACCTGCGCCCATGTCCACTGCCATGCCAATGCCTTCAAGTGCACGAATCTCATTTGCATACGCAAGTCGGCCCTGTGCGACGGCGTCAACGACTGCGGCAACAACGAGGACGAGCTGGACGAGGTCTGCGCCGCCCTGCCCAAGTGCCGCCACGACCAGTTCCAGTGCGAGAACGACGACTGCATCTCGAAGATCTTCCGCTGCGACGGGCAGTACAACTGCATCGACGGCTCCGACGAGATGAACTGCCAGCCGCCGGTCTGCGGCTTTGGCACTTGCTCCCAGATCTGCATAGAGAAAAAAGCCGGCCACTATAATTGCAAGTGCACCGCCGGTTATTATAAAGGCTCCCAGAAGAACGACTCCTGTTTGGCTTCGGGACCGGAGCAGATTTTGCTGCTGGCCTCGGAGCAGGAGTTTCGGTTTATTCTGCCCGCCAAGCAGGAGGGCACCACGGTGGTGGGTTTCTTCCAGACGGACAGCCTGAAGATCGATGTTTTTGACATCTTGATACGGCCCAAGGACACGCTGCTCTTCTGGATTGACTCGCATCACGGCAAAGTGCACACCATGAAAATCGCCACGCCGCATGTCGAGGGCGCTGGCCTGCGCGTGCGTCGCGACCTCAAGGAGCTCACGGCCTTCAATGTGGGTAGAAAAGTTCACCAGAACTCCAATTCTCTAATTCGTGTTGCTTCTTAGATTCCCAAGCTGGATGACCCGAAGTCCTTGGCCGTGGATTGGGTCACCCAAATGGTGTACATCATTGACTCGCGGCACAACCAAATCCTGGCCACGGACATCGACGGCAAGAAGTACATTTCTTTGGTCTCCACTGGCATGAACCCCACGGACATTGTCTTGGAGCCCGAGTCCAGGATCATGATCTGGTCTACTCTGGAGAACGGCATCCTGGTGGCCTCGCTCGACGGCAGCAACAAGAAAAGCCTCGTCGAGCGCGATGTCGGCTGGCCCATCAGCCTGTCCATTGACTACCCCACCGGGCGTCTCTACTGGGCGGACTACCGCAAAGGAACCATCGAGACGTGCAGGCTTAACGGCAAGGACCGAAATGTGGTGCGGCGTTTCGCCAACAAAGAGAAGCCCCAGAAAATCGACGTGTTCGAGGACTTTCTGTACATCAAACTCTACGACCAGAGCATCATCAAAATGAACAAATTCGGCAACGACAACGGCACTTATCTGCTCAAAGGCTACCGCTCCTCCGACATTGGCATCCTGCATCCTATGAAGCAGAATCGCAACAGTAAGTCGACTCTGACCCACAAACCTTTCCTTGTTTAATTTGCTAATCTTTCTTGCAGTTTCGAATCCCTGCTCGAAGGAGCCCTGCAAATCCGCGCGAGCTTTGTGCATTCTGTCCACGGAATCCGCCACCGGCTACTCCTGCAAATGCCCCAACGACTTTGTGATGGCCGACGACGGCTCCTGCAAATCCCAGGCCGACATCCCCAACTACTGCCCCCTGAACTGCCATCTGGGCAGCTGCCAGCTGGTCGACCATGTGCCCAAGTGCATCTGCCAGCCGCAGTTCGAGGGCGAGTTCTGCGAGCACTACCGCTGCTCCGGCCACTGCCTGAACTTCGGCCTGTGCACGGTGGCCCCGCAGCTGCCCGGCTCGCTGGACCCACCGCCGCTCAAGTGCAGCTGCACGGCCGGCTGGTCTGGGGCGCGCTGCGAGACTTCGGTGTCCGAATGCCAGAGCCGCTGCCACAATGGCGGCTCCTGTCTCATCACCGAGGCCGAGGGCATGAAGTGCTCCTGCCCGGACGGCTATGTGGGCGAGCAATGCGAGCACTGCCTCAACCTGACCTGCGAGAACGGCGGCATCTGCCGCGAGACTCTGACCGGGGCCCCGCAATGCGAGTGCCCCGACGGCTACGCCGGCAAGCGCTGCGAGTTCAACGAGTGCGCCAACTTCTGCCAGAACGGCGGCACCTGCAGCATAGCCGCCAAGGGGCAGCGCCAGTGCCAGTGCCCGCGGGGCTACTACGGCGAGCACTGCGAGTCGGATTCCTGCATCAACTTCTGCCTGAATGGGGGCACCTGTGCGGACCGTGGACATCACTTGTCCTGCACTTGCCCGCCGCGTTTCTTGGGCGAGCGCTGCGAGACGGATCTCTGCAAGACCTCGAGTCCGCCGCACTTCTGCGATGCCAGCCAGACGCCTTCGAGGAATCCCTGCACCGGGATCATTTGCCAGAACAGCGGCACCTGCCATGTGATCAAGAACATTGCCATGTGCAACTGCACGGACCAGTGGAACGGCGACTTCTGCACTTCGCCGGTAGGCGACGACAATCCCTGCCTGCATTTCTGTAGCCATGGCGGGATCTGTCATCTGGATGAGTACTCCTTGCCGCACTGCAGCTGCATTGGCGAGTGGGAGGGCAATGCCTGCGAGAAGCCGCCGCGCTGCATTGGACAGTGCGGGGTCTGCCGGCCGGGCAGCTTCATCAACGAGTGCTTGTGCGGAGATGGCAAGATTGCTGCTTGCCTGGCGGACAATCCGGATGCGCTGAGTGGCGAGCGCCAGGAGTCCGAGTCGGCCAGCATTATGTCCATTATGCTGGTCCTGGCGGTGGTTATGCTGGTCCTTGGCCTCTCCGCTGGAGGTGTTTATTTCCTCAAGTAAGTTAAGCAGACTCACCAACTGCCCAGCGGGCATTTTATAACTTATCAATCTGTGAATCTGTCTCCCCATCTGCCCGAAGGTTATTTGAAGTCCATCTGTCTGTCCGCTTTTCTGTCCGTCGTATATAATATTAGTTTCAATCAATCTGCCCATCTGTCTGTCTGTTTGCTTTACTATCCGTTGGTTATATTCAATCTGTCCATCTCTCCGTCTGTTTGCTCAACTGTTCGTTGGTTATATTCGTTTAAATCAAGCTGTCCATCTGTCTGTCAGTTTGCTCTACTGTTCTTTGGTTATATTGGTTTAAATCAATCTGTCCATCTGTCTGTTCGCACTTTTATCCGTCGGCTACATTATTTTAAATCAATCTGCCCATTTGTCTGACTGTCCACTGTCTGTCCACTTTACTGTCCGTCGGCTATATTCGCTCCAATCAATCTGTCCATCTGTCTGCCTTTCTCTGCAACTTCTCCCTGCCTATTCCGACCATTTATCTGTACTTCTGTCCGTCTATCTGTGCATTTGTCTGCTTTCTGCCTATCTGCTTACTCTGCTACCGTTCAGTCTTCGAGTTTCATTGGCTGCTGCAGTTTTAAAGCTTCTCATTTTTAGGATTAAGTCCGCATCTTAACTACCCTTATATACACTCAAATCTATTTAACTGTTCTGTTCACTTTACTGATCTTTACTCTCTCCTTTCAGGAAACACCGCATTGCCCAGCCGTTTTCGCATGCCCGTCTCACCGACAACGTGGAAATCATGCTGACCAATCCCATGTACCGCGGAGATGCGGACGAGGCGCCTCCCTTCGC
>JBAMCP010001033.1:0-29350 GCA_037075105.1 Lissocephala sabroskyi
CTCCCACTCTCACGCGCTCATTCTCGCGGCGCACATTGCACTCGCTCTCTCTCCCTCGACTCGACTCGCCTCGCCTGGCTCTCTCGCTTGCCTGCTCTCGCCAGTTTTGGCGGCGCTCGTTTGTCTGCCCAGCCAACCAGCCGCCTACTCGACGCTGTCGGCGCACCCGCTGTGTGTGTGCGTGCGAGTTTCGTATTCTCTTTTCCCCAAGCGTTGCGCTCTGACGTATGTAGGTGCCAACCGCCCCTCCCTCTCCCCTGCCCCACACACTCCTCTTCTCCTCTTCGTCTCGTTTGCATTTGCTTTCGGTGTTGTCGTCGTCGTCGTCGTCGTCGCCGTCGTCGGCGGTCGCTTGTCGCTGCTCTTTGTGCGCCTGGTCGCCCCAATCGCGAAGAGGGACCTGCCTCAATGCTGCGCGTTGTTTTTTTATTTTTGTGTGTCTTCGTTTCTTTTTATATTTCGGTTGGGGAGCCTAACACACACACACACACGCGTAGGGGACTTCAGATCGGCTGTCCCATTTGGGGCTGCCATCTTTTGTTCTCCTTCCGCTGTTGCTGGCGCTGCCGGCGCCTGCGTGGGCCGTCGCCGCTTTGCAGCTTTGTAGTCTGCAGTCCACCATCTTTGGAGGGCCCTGTGGCCCGTTATGAAGCCAACAGAATCGAGGGAAGCGACCCCAAAACCGACCTGGCTCGGGATGTAGGAAGCCCGCTGCTCCGGGATGCTGGGCGACTCTTCGGGATGCGCGGATGCAGGCAGCCAGTGGGGCCTCTGGCCCGGCCGACCTTGCTGCTTGCTCATGGGCGCTTATTCGTTTGTGGGGTTACCTGGGCGGTGGGGGAGGGCAGGGGGCCGCTCTGTACCCACAACTGATTCCGCATGACCCCTCAAGCAGTTCGCAGGGGTCAATTAGCTACACCCCCAGCCCCAGCCCCACCCCCGCTCTTTCTCGCTCTCGCTCTCGCTGCCGGTGTGAGTGTGTGTGTGGTGTGTTTGGGGCGCGTGGTGAGTGCCGCGCATTGGCCACCATTTGCTGGGCACTTGTTCACCAAACCGCAGCCGCCGCCGCCGCCGCCGCCAAACAATCGCCCGCCGTGGCCGCGTTGCCGCATGGCTAACGGTAAGGCCAAGAAAATGCCCAGCGGTGGCAGTGGCGGCTTCTCCGGTGGCATCTCACCGCAGCGAAAAAGAAAGAAGACAAAAAAAAATGTTGGTTTACCGTTAAATAACCGAATGGCCAGCGCAACGAAGCTGCACCTTCCTGGCCCCGCGAAGGCCCCTTCCCGTCTAACGGATAGACAGCTGTCTCTGGTTACGTCAGTCAAAATGACGCATCGTGTTTTGGTAACAGGAAAGCATAAACCGTTGGAGCAGCCAACGCGACACCGGAGTTGCCTCCGCCACGCCCCTTCCCCTGCCCCGCGTCCGCTGGCAGTCGGCTGTGTTCCCCGCCACAAAAAACGGAAAGAAACGCCAAACGACGAAGGCGCAGCAAAGCGCACAAAACAAAAGAACACTCGACCCACACACACACACACACACACACACACACACGCCTGCACATGCGAGAGAGAACGAGAGGGCGAGAGCGCGCAACGCGCGACGACGCCCCCACGCGAGGGCAGCCCCCCAATTCATCCGCGGCTGCTGCTTGACGTCAAGTTGAAGATTTCTTGGTTTCAATTTGTCAATATTTCAATGGGAATTGCTGGCAAATTCGGGACTCGCCGGCCCAAACCCACCACACTCGCCGGGCTCCACCCTTGAACCCACCACACGGGGCCCTTCGCTCTCGCTGGCTCACTCGCTTATCTGCTCGCTGGCAGCGACGCCGGCAGCGGCAGCGCTGATGTTGCCGTGGCGCATTCCGAATTCTTTCACCGACTTTCACACGCACACCGAACGCCTCGACTGCCCGACGCTGGGCGCCTGCTGCTCTGCGGACAAAATTTGAGCAGATCCGCTCACAAAAAATCACATTCCGTGCTGGGGGGAACCTGGCCAAAGCAGTGGAGCCAGCGAGTCGAACCAACCAACGGGGGGCAATCGGAATCGGATTCTGTTCCAATTGCCGTTGGCCGGCGGCACGGCCAATTCCCATTGGAAGCCGCTGTGCGATTGGCGGCCCCCCCTCGCATGCGTCTCCACTCGGGCACTCGCAGCAGAAACCCAATGGGAAAAATCCCCAACTGGTATTTTGAGCAGGCGCACAGATTTCCCCACAGCGACGACGCCGTCCGGCGCCGGCGACGGCGATTTCGAGTCTCTGCGTGCGCTCAGTTGATTCGGCTGCTTGTGGAGCGGCGGTCGGTTCGGCAGATAAGAAGACGAGGCGAGTGAATGAACGAACGAGCGACCCAGTAACTTGGCCGGCAACCGCAGTGGATGTGCAACGCGAGTGGGAAAGAGACAAAAACAGCGTGTAAGTTTGTGGGGAAGAAGGCGTTGGGGGACTGAGTGGAATTGGAATGCAAGTGGAGTCAGCGTGGGGGAGTGGGAAGTCGCAGGTACGGTGGGAAAGTAGAACATAATGAGCTTTGGGGCTGACGTAGAGTGGGAAAGGGATGGGGAGATTGATCGCTGCCCGGCGATAATGTCAGCTGGCACGGGAATTAAATCACGGTGACTGCCAAATGAGCTGATTAAATCGGTGGCCGTTAAATATTCTCGAGATCGGTTTCAAGTGATAGTATCAAAGTCACAGTGACCTGGAGACGAAACAAATTGGCAGACGGTTGCCTAGGAATAAGGTTAGCTGGGTTCCCAAGGAATCTAAGACATGAAGAAAGAGGAATTATAATATGAGAACAGTTGTAAAGAAGAAATAGAAATGACTTATTGGATTCGTCGCTCCACCCAAGTAATATTCATAATATTTTCTTGATATCTCCAATCGAGAGCTTTCAATTAGAGTATCTATAATTCCTGCAGCCCAGAGCTTTTTACCAGTTTGTTTATCATTAATTGGGAACCTATATAAGTGCAATACCAGAACGGCAGTAAGTTTAGTTTAGCGGCAAACCTCAACCCGTTGAGAGTGTTCCATTTCCCTCTCTCCGCAAAGCAAGTAAGTAAGGGAATAGAATTCTCTCCCGAACTTACGTATTATCAGTACAAGTGACTCTCTGTTTTTGTAATCTTAAAAGCGATTCAAGTTTTGTTTTGGTATTTTCCGCCGATTTTTGTTTATTTCAATGAAGAATTTAAGATCCTAATTTTCATTTCGATTTAATAATAGTAGAATTATTTTTCTCGTTTAATACTTTTAGAGACTGACTCATAATACCTTTACTGTTAGTTCTAGATTATTTGCCTTTCTGATACGATCGTAATTTGTTTTTAAGTGGCCAACAGTGGAATTGATAGGAAAACCCGCTCCTAAAAATACTTTAATAAAGTTTCTAAAGTTCTGAACGTTAGATTTAAAAAATCTTTGAATCTTAAGCTCTCTTTCTCCTCTTCCCTGCTCTTTAATGAGCCGGCGATCTCAAGATCTCTTTGGTCTCTCTCCCTCAAACCGGTCCGTCTCGATTGGAACTTAAGCGCCGCTCGTTGGGGGCCCCAGCTCAGTTGCTCTTGAGACGAGCTGTCGATAGGATCGAAATCATGGGAACTAAAATTCTATTAGCTGTTGTTTTGGCCGTTGTATTGACCACAGCCAATGCTTCTCTTTTGCGCAGAGGAAAGAACAAAACCATGTCCACTGGCAAGGCTTTCAAAGTGCTGATCTCCCATCCGGAGGTCCCTCAATCGGGCCTGGATATTCTCAGCGAAAACTGCGAGCTGATCAGGGTGACCAGCTTGCCGCCAAGTCGGGCTGAGATCCTCAACAAAATCCGCGGAGTCGATGGGGTTTTCTGGGGCGGACACGAACCCCTCAATGCCGAGGTCCTCGATGCCGCCGGTCCCCAATTGAAGGCCATCTCGACAATGTCCGCAGGCATCGATTACGTTGACGTGGCCGAGCTGAAGAAGCGCAAGATTCCTTTGGGCCACACGCCCACCGTTCTTAACGCAGCCGTGGCCGATTTGGCGGTGGGTTTGCTGATTGCAGCCGCCCGCAGGTTCCAGGAAGGGCGCCAGAAGATCGACAGGTGAGTGAGAAAGGGAATCCTTCGGAAAATAGAATAACGTCTCTGAATCCTTGCAGCAACAACTGGGAGAACTACCATCTGACCTGGTTGCTCGGCCAGGATCTGCGGGACTCGACTGTGGGCTTCTATGGTTTCGGCGGCATTGGCCAGGCGATTGCCAAGCGGCTTTCCGGTTTCGATATCGATCAGGTTCTGTACACCACCCGGCGTCGTGTGGCCAAGGAAATCGAAGCCGAGTACAACGCCAAGAAGGTCAGCTTCGACGACCTTCTAACCAAAAGCGATTTCATTCTGATCGCCTCCCCGCTGACTCCCGACACCCAAGGCGTCTTCAATGCCTCGGCCTTCAATAAAATGAAGCCCACCGCCGTCTTGGTCAACATTGCGCGTGGCAGTGAGTGGAGATTGCATAATTCCCCCGCCGTTTCCTTTAATAATTTCCATTCTTATCGCCTGTCCAATTTTAGAAATCGTCAATCAGAATGATCTCTACAACGCTCTGAAGACGAACCGAATCTTTGCCGCCGGCTTGGATGTTGTGGAGCCCGAACCTCTGCCAGGCAATGACAAACTTCTCACGCTGCCGAATGTTGGTGAGTTAAGGAATCGACACTTCAAAGAGGGTATTTAGTTTCGGGTGTTTATGTCGGCTTATCTTGGTTTACCAAGCCGAGTTTTGTTTTGCGGTGAATCGGGAGCTCAGGGAAGGTGATTGAGATAAGGGCGCTTTAGAAATTATTTATAGATTGTTTTTGAAGACGGTAGAGGTTTCCCGAAGACATTAAAAGAGATTAAGGAACACTTGGGACCTCCTGATCTCCTAGAAAAACGACTTTTTTGTACCCCCAACAAGTGTTCCCGAAACCGCTCAATTACAATGACCTTTAGCGACTTTGACCCTCCGAAAACGCTTCTTGATCCACAGCTGGAGCCACCTCAGTTACAAGTGGCTACTCGTAATTGCTGTGGACGCTTATCGGTTGGGTTTATCTTTTTATGGGGATTTTGGATGAGAGCACTTCAATTTACTTTTGTTGTTACAATTTCAGTTGTCATTCCGCACTTGGGCTCGGCCACGAATCGCACCCGCTCGGAAATGTCCACAATTGCGGCCCACAATGTGCTCCGGGGAATGGTGGGGGAGCCGATGTTCTCGCCCGCCTACTGAGGGCCACAAACAACACGGAAGCCCAGCGCCAACCGCCACAAAGAAAATAAAAGTTCAATAAAAAAACAAACTAGGCCATGAAAAATTAATAATAATTGCAAATTATGCGAAAGGGAAACAAACCAACGAGAGAGCGCGAAAATGCTAGAGCGCCAGCTGTGAAAGCTTAAAGAGCGCGGGGGGCAGAAAGCTCGGCGAGTTGTTGCTCTCGTTGCTCTTCCCGTTTAGTTGTTCTGTTGACTTCGCGATGTCCGCACCCGGAGCTGCAGTTCGCCAGGCGTTCAAGGTGCTCGTGTCGCATCCAAATGTCCCACCGCCGGCCCTGGAGCTGCTGAGGTCCCGAGGAGGCGACACCATCGTCTGCCAGAGTGTGCCACCCTCGAAGGCGGAGATCCTGAAGAAAGTGCCTGGGGTGGATGCCATTTTCTGGGCGCACTATCAGCCCTTGAATGCGGAGATTTTGGACGCGGCTGGGCCGCAGCTGAAGGCGGTGAGCACGATGTCCTCGGGCATTGATTACGTGGACCTGGAGGAGTTCAAGCGCCGCCAAATGCCGCTGGGCCACACGCCCGGCGTGGTGAAGAATTCCGTGGCCGATTTGGCCATTGGACTGATGGTGGCTGCCGGCCGCCACTTCCATGCCGGCCGCTGCGAAATCGAAAGGTGAGCAGGCCTCCCAATCAGCTGTTTAAAGAAGCTTTCGAGAGCGAGCTTTCGGTGGAGAGCTTTCGATCGCGGCTGCCAACTCGCTGCAGTTTCAAACGTTCTGCCGTTACAGCTCGCAGTGGCGCACCGAGCAAATCGACTGGATGATGGGCCAGGAGATCCGCGACTCGGTGATTGGCTTCTTCGGCTTCGGCGGCATTGGCCAGGCCATTGCCAAGCGGCTGCAGAGCTGGGATGTGGCCAGAATTCTGTACACGACGCGCACGCGCAAAGCCAACGAGGCGGAGTTCAAGGCGGAGCATGTGCAATTCGATCGTTTGCTGAAGGAGAGCGACTTTTTGGTTGTGGCCTGTCCCCTCACCCCGGAGACCCGTGAGAAATTCAATGCCCAGGCATTCGCCCAAATGAAACGCTCGGCTGTGTTTGTCAATGTGGCACGTGGAGGTGAGCCAGCCAGCACCACACCCCCGCCAGTTCATAGATCTCTTGATTTTTACAGGTTTGGTTTGCCAGCGGGACCTGCATGACGCCCTCAAATGTGGCGAGATTTTTGCTGCTGGTCTGGATGTGACCACGCCGGAGCCTCTGCCAGCCGATGATCCCATCCTCAAGCTGCCCAACTGTGGTGAGTTTTGGCGAGGGTAGCTCATCTGGGAAGCTGTCTTAAAATTCCCTTTTCTTCTTAGTTGTGCTGCCCCACATGGGCACCCAGACCTGGAAGACGACCAACGAAATGGGCCTGATGGCCGCCCGCAACATACTCAATGCCCTCGAGGGCAAGCCCATGCTGAAGTCAGCCTATTAAAGACAAAATTTGTATATTTTATTCACTCGAGTCGCCGCTTTTGGGCTCCTTGACCACGTGGGGCAGGTAGAGGGGCTCCCACTCATCCCGCTGCAGGGCTTTGAGGTATTTTGCCCGCTCCGCCAGCACCGTTTTGAGGAGGTCCTTGTCCGGTTCGTCTGCCTGGTGCTTCTGGGCGATTTCAAGTGCCCGCCGCCAGTTGTGCATGCGCAGCGCCAAGGCCACCGCCTGGTCGAACTTCCGGTTGTGCAGCAGAATCGTTTCCGCCTCGAGCAGTCGCCCCAGCATCAGTGAGTTCTCGGCCATCTGCTCGGCACTCGCCGGCGTCAGCGACTTGATGTGCTGCAGGTAACTCACCTTGTCGATCTGCAAGGCCGCCGAGTAGGCCTCCTCGCTGATCTGCAGTTGATGCTTTCGGGTGGCCACTGCGGCCAGAGTGGCCCACAGGCTGGCGTTTTGAGCCAGCCGACAGATTTTCAATCCCTGCTGCCACTGGCCCTCCATCAGTGTCCGGTGGAGGACCTCGCAGTAGATGTTCACGTTGACGGGCAGCAAAGCCCCCGAGCAGCGGAAGGTGACGATGGCGTCCTCGAAGCTGTCGATGGCCACGTGCTTGCCGAATTCACTACGTGGAATGGAAGAGGAGAAACGAAAGTCGGATCAGTGGGTCAATGAAGCGAGTAAGAATGGGAAAGGGAAGAGGGCAATTTTCAACAGATCTAGACGAATTAAAAGAATTCAAAAAGAGCTGAAGGGCAAAGGAAGCAACGAACCAATGGCTGTTTCCAGCATTGGATGTTTTTCGTGAGTAATCGGAAGAAAGATTAGGAATGCCGTATGGCTTCGATTTTCAGCTAAGAATCGTCTAGCTGAGTTATAAATCGATTAGAGAAAGGACAATTCGACTTCTACTTACGCCGTATCGATGGTCACCGTAGTCAAGGCTATAATCGTGGGATCGGCAGCTCCCTCGCCCGGGCAATACCAGACGCTGTAGCAGGAATCATGAACGCCCACAAGGATATTCGTCTCACTGGCCCACCGGACGGCGGTGACCTGAGTGCCGACCTTAAAAATCTCGCCAGCCGCAATGGCCCCCCCGTTCGAGGTCCGCTCCGTGGTGCTGTTCAAGTTGCGGGTCTCCGTGATGTACAACTCTCGATTCGAGTCGATGAAGACGACGAACTGATCGTCCGGCGTGCCGGCCCGGCAGGCGGCTATCTCTGCCAGCTGCTGCTTGGCCCGCAGCGAGTGAGGCTCGTATTGGCGCGAGGCCCCAGGCTGAAGGTCGAACAGATGCAGGACCGTGGGGTCCGAGTTGTCCCTGACGGCCAGGACATCCAAGCCAAGGGAGAGGCTGCGCCAAGTGAGCAGTGGGATTTGAGCCTGCGACCCGGGGTACCGGGGATTCAGGTGCAGACGACCAGTGTACGTGTAGACCCAAATCGAGGACGAGTCCAAGACCATAAAGAACCTGGAAGGAGAGCTGATTTAGCCTGCAGGATTGGCAAGTTGAAGCACTCACTTCTTGCCCACTTGAATGACTTTGACGTCGTTCCTGCCGTCGATGATGATGGGCGTGTTGATGGTCTTTTCGTTGTAGATGTGCAGCTGGTGGGTGGTGGCCACCACCAAATGCCCATAGCCGAGGCCCATGTTGATCACGCGCTGGGGGAAGTCCAGCATATCCTGCGTGCCGTTGGTGAGGTCCTGTAAAGCAATCGACTTGCGGCTGGTGGTGGTGCCCTTCAAATTCCGCGAGATTAACTGCTGCTCCACCACATAACCCACAATCAGGTGACCCGTGGAAGTGCCACAGGCCACCTGAGTTCCATCCGCCGACCAGGACAGCGTGTAGAAGGAGCCCACGCTGGGGGCCGTGAACCGGGCGCTGCTGTAGGACCACTAAGAGGAGAATCAGAATTAGCAAGGATCTTTCCTCTTTTAGGCAGGACTTACCCCCGTGCTAGAGCAGAGCTTGAGCATGTTGAAAGTGCCGACCAGCAGAAGGTCCTTCTCGGGATTAAAGGCCACGCTGGTGATGGCGTATTCCTCGGTGGAACTTGTGTAGAGATTGGCACCTTGGGTATCCCAGATTTTGAAGCGGAAGTCCTCGCCCCCCGAAGCAATGATGTTCGATTGCGACGACCAGCTCAAGGACAAGACCAGGCCGTCATGACCCCGAAACTGCCACAAAAGATGCTTAGATATTCCAGCAACATTTCCACTCTCTACTTACCCGAGTGAGTTTGCTGTTGGCCGCCAGCGGTTTTATGGAGATGTGGCTGCCCTGGCTAAAGACAATCGATGTGGAGTTCGGCGCCCAACGGGCACAACGAATGGCCTCATCGCTTTGGATGACCGTCGACCGGAGCATACCAGATCGCGACCAGATCTTCACCACTCCATCCTCGCCAGCGGTGAGCAGGCCGGCGGCATCGGGACTCCAGCGAGCCGAGCTAATCGCTGCTGTGTGCGCCGAAATGCTGCGCTCCACTCGGGCGCTTTTGTTAAGGATAATAAAGCGGCCGTCGTTGCTGGCGATGAGCAGGGTGTCGCTGCCTTTGCCGCCGCCACTGCTCCGGCCGCCGAGGAGCAGCCAGTCCAGATCGGTGGGAATAAAGTCGTCCGGCAGCTTGGCCACTTCCACGGAATCGCGGCTCACGTCGCTCCATTTGTAGATCTGATGGTCGTCGCTGGAAGGAAGCGCGGGTTTGTCAATAAGAATTTTAAGGAGAAGGGGTTTCTTTTGATTATTAATGAATCCTATAATTGGGTATTCAATTGATTCAGTGGAATTTTAACTCAAGATTCAATTGAGTACTCAAATATTCATTGCCCGTTTCCTTGCTCTTTGAAGTCCAACCCTCCCTGAGACCTGAGTGACTCCATTGGCAGCTCCACTCACCTGACAAAGTAAATTTCCTCGTTACTGCTCCAGTCGACGCAGCTCAAAGGATAACTGGCCGCCTGTTGGTTCTTCTGTTCAACCGCAGCATCGGCTTTCTGTAGGGCGGAATTCGCCCGATAGTCCTGATTGTTTAGCGAGGTCTTTTTACAAATTCGAGTCTTCAGCTTCATTTTCGTGCCCTGGAAAACTGATTTTCCCAAATTTTTGCCTTCTGTTTGGCCCGCTTTGCCGAGGGCAACCGTTGCCAAGGCAGCCGCCAACCCTCAAACGCAACTGCCGCTTGCCAGCGGTTGGTGTCTCGGCTAAGAGCCGATGCCTTCAGCCGAAATTTACTGCCAGTCGATTTTCTACCCTCGACGTTAGCGGACGCGTTTCGTGCTCAGTGATTCCAATCGGAGTGAACCGAAATTGTTTTGAAATTCAATAAGCAACGTACCATCCGTACCAATTAGCCCCCACCATGTTCAGCTCGTTCACAGGTAAAGCCCATTCGCTTATAACCAAAATCCACCCGAACGCCTTGCCAAACCAGCAGCCGCCATATGTGATGTGGCTGTGGGAGGAAACCCGTCCAAAATTCACAAGTTGAAATCGAACACGAAATTGAACCGCCACCTGCCCGACCACCGCATATGTGGCGGAATTGTAGGACTTGGAATTACATCATCGCCGCAAAGGAGTAGTCGCCGTCAGGGCGTTTTCGTGTGTCATTGTCCGGCGTTGGTAGGGTCCCCCCGCCACCCCTAAGATGCGCTGCTCTTAGACTTCGTCCGACTGCGCACCCCCTGTCTCGGCGGGCCTCACGCCCAAGATGATGTGATGGCCCGCCGTGGGATATATCTGGGCAGCCAGCAAACAGCAAACAAGCGTAGATGTGTCGTTGTGTGGGTTTTGATTCCGTTGCAGGGGATTATTTTTGTACAGCTTCTATTTTCTGTTGCGCCTCATTTTATCTGAAGTTATGCTTGGTGTTGTGTCATCTCAAATCGATCGCTTGCTTATTTTTGTGTGCCTCGCGAGATCAGAAAGTTCTTTATGTCTAGATGTCTGCGGGCTTCGGTGGTTCTCAAGTCGTACAATTTTGAGTCATGGCTTTCGATTCGAAGCTGAGCACAAAAGTTACAATAGTTAAGTTCATATTGCCTCTTCGAATAACCGGTTTTTTCTGTTTCACCAAATGCGAACAGACGCTTCGAAATGTAAGTAAAACTTTAAAACTCTCAACTCCCCAACACCCCACCCGATAAACTAGAAGCTCTTTCAACTGTTTTGAAATGCAAAAAAAAAAACATTTATTTCCCATTCATTTATAGAATCAGGGGAGGATACATAGAACCTCTGGCGGACCTTTGCTTAATTTTAGAATTTATTTGCAAGGCTTCGCCAAAAAGATATATTCATTCTGGAGTAGGGGAGGGAGGGGAAGGGGGCCGCCCGTGTGCAGATCGCGAGATGATGTTCAATCGATTTTATTAGACAGCTGCTGCGGGAGCTGGGGTTGCAGCGGCGGCCGCAGCATCGGCTGGCGAGGCAGCGGCATCCGGGGCTGGAGTGGCACCATCGGGGGCTGGTGCAGCGCCATCGGGTGCTGGAGTAGCGGCGCCATCGGGGGCTGGAGTAGCGGCGCCATCGGGGGCTGGAGCGGCGCCATCGGCTGTTGGAGTAGTGGCGCCATCGGGGGCTGGAGCGGCGCCATCGACTGGTGTGGTGGCTTCTTCACCAGATGGGGCTGCCGTTTCGACTTCTCCTTCGCCTCCTGGCGATGGTTCCCCTTCGCCTCCTCCTTCGGCTGGTGTGCCACCCTCACCTTCGCCTCCGGTACCTTCTTCCGGGGGCGGCGTTTCCCCTTGGCCGTTATTCTCTTCGTCCGGTGTCTCCGCAGCTGAATTACCTTCAGTCTCATTGGGCGGGGCTTCGCTGCCCTCTTCCTGGTCAGTTTCTTCCACGTTTTCTTGGCTCTGCTCCTCCGGTGATTCCCCAATTTCCGTTGAATTCGTATTGTCAACCGGCCGCGAATCGCTTTCCATACCCTCGTTTTCCTGCTGGTTGCTCCCACCTTTTGCTGCTGCATCGTGATGGAAGTGATGCAAGTGCTCGTGACTGTGCGCCCCCGTGTCCTTGGTATCGTCCTCTGGTGTGGCGCAGTTCATGTCGTCTGACCTGGAGCACACGAAGTACTGCTTCTCCTGGCAGTTATCATCCGTCACCAAGGTCGAGTTGGGCCTGAGTCGCACCTCCAGGCAGTCGTCTTGATTGGACCGGTGCGTCGGCTCTACCACACTTTCCTGCCCGAAATAGCGCACCGCGTGACCGTTGCTTATGTAGGTGAAGTGGCCCTCCGCCTGCAAGTCATTGGCTCCGAACCAATAGTCAGCCATAGTGCCTCGGGAGCGCAGGTACTGGGTAATTGATTCGTACTCCTCCGGGGAGGACAAGTCGGCTAAGGCTAGGCCCTTCCGCAGGCAGTTGTTTTGGGCGCCATACCAATTCATCTGCAATTGAAGAAGCCACTTTCATCTCTGGTAGGAGCCTCCAGACCCAACCCACTCACAAACCTTTTTCGTCGAGAAATAGTAGCATTTTCCGCTGACCTGGCGCAGGAAGTTCTTGCCACAAGGACCCTCTGTCTTCTTGCCCTTGTCCAGCAGCGCCTCCTCGGGATATGCTATTACGAAGGTGACTATCACCACTTCCAGGAACCGCATGATTGGCCAGTGCGTGCAATCTGCGCAGATCGTTGATGCTCCTTCTATTTATACCCTCTTGTTGGCGTGGAAAGCGCATTATTGCCGCCTCCAACTGCATTAACTTTACGAGCCGACCGGGCCCAGACACGCCCCTGCCATTTAATCGATTAATTAAAGTTAGTTCAGCTCGCTCGGCAAAAGGTTCTGCTTGAGGCGTCTGCATTGGTCATGGCAGAGATCGCTCCTCTCGGAAACTGATCCATGGCCAAATCAGACCAACAGAATGACGGTTCCATATCCCAACCTCCTCTGTAGCACCGCTTGAAAAGAAATGCAAATTATTCTGGTTTCCCCTCCAGTCAAATGCATATTGGGTGCACCCAGCCCATCATTCGCTTGGAGTAAAAAGAAGTACGGCTGCGTTGGGCTGGGGCCATGGTAACGCCAGCAGGGCAGGGTCGGTGTCTTATTCCATTGCGAGGGTCAAGTGAGTTCGGATAGAGGTTCATTTCATTGAAGTTTTATTGCAAATACTTGTATTATTAGAACTTGTACAATGGTTTTGATTTCACTAAAAGATTTGTGTTGACGGTCAGGCTTAGGCAGGGGCGGGTGTTGCAGCGTCTCCAGCTGGGGCGGCAGCGTCGGCTGCTGGAGTGGCGGCAGCGTCACCTGCGGGTGCAGGAGTGGCGGCACCATCGGCTGGGGCTGCTCCTTCGGCTGGCGTTGCTCCACCTTCGGCCGGGGCTGCTCCTCCCTCGGCTGGTGTTGCTCCACCCTCGGCTGGGGCCGCTCCTCCTTCGGCTGGTGTTGCTCCACCTTCAGCTGGTGCTGTTTCTCCTTCGGCTGGTGTTGCTCCACCTTCAGCTGGTGCTGTTTCTCCTTCGGGTGGTGGTCCTCCATCGGGTGGCGGTGGGGCGCCTTCACCTTCAACTGGAGCCGGCGGCGGACCCCCATCAGGTGGTGGCACGGACCCATCAGGTGGCGGCACGGACCCGTCAGGCGGCACTGCACCTCCGTTTTCTCCGAAAGCCCCTCCGCCAAGTGGTGCTTGCTCACCTTGCCCTTCAGGCCCCTCAGGCGGTGGTCCTGGCGGCCCAGGAGCAGCTGGTTCACCAGCAGCCTGCTCCGAGTTACTTGTACCCTCAGTCTCCTGTGAGTCGCTACCCAAAAGTGGCTCCTCCTCCTCCTCCTTCTCATCGCTTCCCTCACCAATGTCGTGGTGGAAGTGATGCAGATGCTCGTGACTGTGATGCTTCGGCTTCTTACCTTCGCCTGCCGAGTCATCGCAGTACCGCTCCGAGCAAATGAAGTACTGCTTCTCCAGACAGCTGTCCTCGGCCACCACCGTGATATTGGACCGAATGCGCACCTCCATGCAGTCGTTGCAGTCGGAGTTCTCCTGCGGATCCATCACACTGTAGTTGCTGTAGAATCTCACCAACCGCCCGTTGCTTATGTATTGGTAGCGGCCCTCATGCTGTAGATCGTTGCCGCCAAACCAGAAGTCCTCGGTGTTGCCCTTCGAGCTGAGGAAATTGACAGCCCCACCGAAATCTCGGGTGTTGCTCAGATCGGCCAGGGTCAGGCCCTTCCGCAGGCAATTGTTGAGGGCCCCGAACCAGTTCAGCTAAGGCAAATTCAGTGTAGTGCAAACGAAAACGTAGTCGGCCCTCTGCCCTAGATTACCTTTTTAACCGAGAAATAGTAACACTTTCCATTGATCCGCCGGAGGTAGCGCCGGGAGCACCCGGACGCGTTCAGGAATTGCTCCTTGTGCAGGGCGCTCAGCACGGCAAGGACCGCAATCAGAAGATACTTCATGGCTCGTACCCAGCGCGCTCGAACTGTGCGCTGTCCCGCCCCCTACCTCCCGTATATATATCCTCTCCTAGCGTGAAATTCCCACCGCACCGCATCGATCACCGTCCTTATCGCTGCTCCGCCCGTTGCATGGCGCGCATTCCGCTAATTCAATTACGGCAGCCCCATTTGTGAACCGCTGCAGCTTGGGGTCCAGCGCCAAGTTTGCGCCCACATTCCGGAGTGGATGCCCGGACGGTCGGCTGCTAATTGAGCTGACTATTTTGTGGGTCAGGTTTGGGGTCGTTCGACTTGTTTAAAGCGCGCAAGAAGGCCAACTATGGCGACGCTGGGCGGGGCCTGAAGGGTTCGACTAAACTGGGTAATGGTAACTCCGTTTATTGATTTACTTTCTTGCTGGCGTGACGCCGGAGACGAGCACACTCTCCTTGGCCCCTTGCCAGTTGTCAGCTGCCTGCTGACGTTGCCGCTTTTGACCTCGGACAATGAGTAATCGTCTGCCCGCCTGTCGGCCCCACTTTTGTCCATATGTCTGTCTGGTTGTATTCTATTATAATTTCATTTCTATTTTCCATTTTGTTTGTCTCTGGCGTGCGAATTCAACCGCTGGTGATCCCCTCCCCCTGCCATGCCCTTACACCTCAGCTGGCGGCGGGGCTGCCTCAATGTCGCCGCCAGAGCCGATGACATCATCAAAGCAAGCGAGAGCAGACCGGCTTCTGGCTATAAAGCTCAAATACTCTAATCAGACTTGGCCGCTTGGCAGGCAAAGCATCCGCGGGAGGGTCGATTGGCTGCGCTTGTCAGTGACATTGAAATTCTTAGACTTCCATTCCCCACATCCATCGCCATCAACTGATAGACTCTGTGAGTAATCAGGGCACTTTTGACCGCCCGGCCGGAACGTCAAAACATTGCTGGTTTGTTTGTTGCTGCCGCGCAATTGCGGGGAGGAAGGCCCACGTTCATCACACTGAAGTGGAATGCAAAATTCGTTAGGGTGCCTCCCGACCACTAAACTAACTTTGTTCAAGTTGTCAACAGCCATCTACGTCATCGTGGCTAGAAACGAATCTCATCAAACAGCTGTGGTTTCAAAAGACGCCGCCTGCCGGGGCGGGGGCAGGCCATAAATATCCAGTCCAAAACGGAGAACCGTCTTCCCTTTTCAAGCTGCCAGAGATTCTACGCATTATCTGTGGGCTTGGCAGCGACGTAGAATCCACTGGGGAGTCCGTGGAGCAAGCGGGTCATGCACACGAACATGTGTGTGTGTGTGTGTGTGGGGAGATCTATTCCAGCCGGTTTTGCGGTCGATTCTACGCTTCAGGTGACGCCCAAGTTGTTTTAGGTTCGTGGTCCAAAAGCTGCGTCTTGGCCAACGCGAGAACTGCGGCTTTTTGATTTCAAAAAGAAATCGGTCTGTTTCGGCAAAGAGAGAGAGATACAGAGAGAGAGAGAGGGAGAGAGCGATACTGCGTGTGGTATCCATTGGCCTTGTGTTTCTTAATGGCCAAGTCCCAGTCCCAAAATAAATTAGATAATTTCTTCATTTCTAGAAAATTCCGAAGATCATTTTATTTATGACTCGCACTCGGCACATTTTCCCACCCCCAACACAGTCTTCCACTTGGTGTCTATAATTTTAAGACTTTCACAAAATCTAAGCACTTTTCCAATCAATCCGCTAATCACCGATCGCCAATCGCAAATCCCACATCACAGCAAGAAAGCGTGAAGTGGCCGGCTGGACGGACGATCCCAGCGGCTTCTAAATGCGCCGCTGCGGTCGTTATGACATCATGAAAAAAAAAAACAAAAAAAAAAACACTTTGTAAATTATTCAAATATTTTCGCTTAGCTACTTTATATGCTTGGTGTTGTGTGTGTGTGTGTGTGTGTGTGTGTATACAAACATCGGCATTCCGGCCAGAACGCCAACCGACGGACGACGGCGGTCGGTGGCTATTTGGGTGAGCGCACTCACCGCCTTGTGGGGACGGGGACTTGGATGCGATGGGGTTGGGTTGGGTGGGGGCGGCGGTTAATTTGGGATTTGGTTGCAATTAGAAAACGACGAAAGTGCCTTTTAAATGTCTTGCTGGCCACTCGCCGCCACAGCTGACGTCATGGAGCGGGCCGCGGGCGCCCCAGGTTGGGCGCTGGAATTGCGCAGTAAATGGAATTAAATTATAGGAAAATAGAACATTATATGCTGTGTGGATGTGGATGTGTGTGTACGTGTAGTGGAGCATGTAATTGGGGTCTTAATAGTTCACGGCTTGGGTTTTGTTTTCGTTTTGGCAATTAGCAATGTTGAGTCTGCCGCTTGCGCTTAAATCTTCCTTGAGTTTCCTATATAAATGCAATTTTAGTCGCTTGAGATTTAGTTAATTTTTTCAGTCGCTTAGAATTGCACCCTGTAGGCAGCCCGAAATGAGTAAAGAGGATCGCGAATAGTTTGGCCTCAGTCGTATTAATTTCTGCTCTCCGACCGACAGCCTCCCTCAAGAACCTGGGCGACAAGACCGCCAACTTGTTCAACAAGAAGAAGGACGAGGCCGAGAAGCTTGCCCACGACAAGTCCGTGGAAGCCCAGAAGCTTGCCGAGGAGCAGGCCAAGAAAGTAGGCCAGTCAGTCCAGCAGACCAAAAATGAGGCCGAGCAGTTGGCCACCAGCACAGGTGAGTACTTGCGGTGATAAACGGAGATATCCCTTATTACTTTTGAGGACATTTTCAGCCAAGGAAGCTGCTTCGTTGGCCAGCGCTGAGGCCCAAAAGGCCGGCCAGGCTCTAGATGCCGGCGTGAACCGGGCCGCCGGTGCCGTCAACCAAACCAGGCAGGCCGTGGATAACACCGTGCACCAGGCGGGAGCAGCTGTCCAGAACTCCAAGCAGGCTGCGGCCAACATTGCGGACGCCTCGCAGCGAGCCGCCGCGAATGCCGTCGACCAGACCAAAAAGGCAGCCAACGAGGCCATCAACAAGAGCGTCAAGGCCGCCGAAAACGTGGCCGACCAAAAGCTCAAGGAGGCTGAGCACGCCATAGACGGAGCCATGAAGCAAACCAGCCAGGCCGTGGACCAGAAGCTTCACGAGGCCAACCAGTACGTCGACCAGAAACGCGAGGGTCTCGAAAAGAATCTGCACGACGTGGCTGCCAATGCCCAGGAGAGCGCCGGCCAGCAGGCCACCAATCTGCTGGGCAAGCTGCACTTGGGCCCGAAGTAAGCTGGCTGGCTGAGCGGGTCGGCTAGTCCAACAGAAGAATCTCAGCGCGAGATTATATTACTTGTATTTTATATAAAATTACTGTAATTGAAACGAAAACAAAAGATGCTTTTTCGATGTCTACGAGCGAAGTGGAAATACCAGTAATGTGATTGATTGCCTCTCGATGGTTAACTTTTGTATGCTCGTATTGAAAATTTTGCCTTAGCAGCAGCCGCTTTATAGATCGTGATTTTTTCTTTGTTTTTTTTTTAGGACGCAGCTGTGTCGCACTCACCGATTGCGTTTAAATTTAATTTGAATTTTGTAAAGATGTACTGTTAAGTATTTTTACCGTTTTGCACAATAAAGTATGGAAAGAAGCCATAAGAAAGCAGTACCCCCGATCAGTCCGAGCTTAAGAAGTTCCCGAAACCCGACTAACAACTTAAGCGTATTAAGTTTTTGTCTCGCTTTCAATAATTGTTATTCTTGTCGTTGAATTCAATTTACTTCCTTGAATAAGTACGGATATGCTTGTATCAGACCGAAGGTGTTTTGAATTTGTGTAAAGTCTACTGGCATTTAAGGTACTTTTAAATTTTGCCGCCTAAGTGACAGGGATGCCAACTCAATTTACTCACAAGTGCCACCAGAGTGAGCACGAATTAATTCAAATAAGTGTTTGCTTTTCAACTGTTAATATACATTATATTCTTTTATATGATTTTGATGGGGAGAAGGGCAGCCTCTTAATAAAAATTGAAGAATAATTTTATATTAATGCGCGCGCCTTCGCTGGTGTGGCAACGTCGGTATTATGGCAACAGCTGATTAATGTTGGTTTTTATTAACCCTCACAACATTTTTTGCGCTGGGAAACACAACGCGACGAGCAAAATATTTCTTTACTGCCTTATCTGCCGGATTCTCTCTCAGAATATTTTCAAAATTGTGTAGACTGCTTTTATTTTTAGGCCAGCCTTTAAAGCTACATAAAAAAAGGTAAGCAAAAAATGAGCCATTAAAAATATATACATATATGTACATACATATTTATTTAGTAACGTAATGTCGCCATTCATCTCCTCTCCCCCCTTAAGCATTCTCTTCTCACATTCCAAGAGATCAAAATTTAATGAACTCCTATACATCAATCGGTTCATAATTCTTAAGAAATCACTTAGCATTTGAAATGTTGCTTTGTACACAAAAAAGCTGCTGCAGTAAACAAAAGAAGCGGCTTATAATAAATGAATGTCATTTTATTAAAAAAACTGGGAGATTCAGCTAACGTCAAAGTTACCCAGAAATTCCCAACTTCAGTCTTGAGTCATCCACTCATTGCAACAGAAACCACAGTCCAGAGAATAAAATATACGCCTCCAATCCGTAAACAAAAAATGTTTAAACTTTTACAGGTCCATAGGGAATATTCTTTTCTATAGGGTTAATCAAAGATAGGAAACTTCGACTTTAAAAACAAGTCCTCAGCAATATATGTAGATATTCTGAGAGCTTACAAGATTAACTATAAAGAGTTACTGAAAAATATACTTTATATAACAATTTTTGGGAAAATAATAACAGCTAAATGGGAATGGAGTAAATAGGTACATGACTAAGATTTTAAGACTAAGCAGATGGAAAAATTATGAAAATGTAAAAAAAGAAACTTTAAACATGAAAATATTGAGTTCACTCTTTGAAAATCAATATATGATCTTTCGCCAATTATAGGAATCTGATCATAGCCAATAATTCGCAGGCCAGTTAGGCCTTTAAAATAAACATCGACCAAATCCTTCTCGAAGCGCTGTCTTTGTGTGTTGGACTCATTGGACTCATTGCTTGGGTCCAGGACTGCACAGCGTATAGACGTCCCTATCAAAAGTTCTCACAAAGGTTGAAAGTTGACGAAAAGTTGGCCGACCGCTTTGTGTATTGAAAACTGACCACAGCAGATCTGACATTTGTGCAAATTGGATTGGTCCTTCTCGGAAGGCTTGAACGGTTTGATGTTCCCACCCAACAAAGGTAGCAATAGTTGCGAGTCCTGCAAGGCAAAAGTTTCGTCTGCTGTTTCATTATGCAAAACTTTAATTCGCATGCAACTTCAATACATTTTGTAACGTCAATTAGACAAATAACACACACACACACACATGCTTATGTGATTACATACAAATGGGACTTTCCGTTGGTGTGGTTGCAGCGAAGGACGCGAGTGGCGTGCGCGGAAAGCAGCTAACGGGAGTACCTCTATTGGCGGCAATGGATGGCGGCGAAAATTTATGAAACCTGATTTTTAATTTCAGATAAAGTTGGCTGTTGATTAGGTTGGATTGCTCGTCGGCGAAGGAGGCGATGACGGCGGAGAGCCAATGATAAATGCATTTTGGCCGGGTGCCATTTTTGCATTTTTTTGTGTTTTTCAAATTTATGCCATCGAGTCGAATGCCACCGCACCAATTAGGCGCCACGCAGCCGAGGTAAACAGAAGAAATTTGTATTTAAACACCGCTAAGCCGATGTCCCCGCTGCGCCATCGAAGGCAACGGTGACGGCGCCAGCAGCGACACCCGGCGATTAATTAAAACTGCCAGTTTATCAGCGCGAATTAATCAAAGTTTAAACACGCGCCGCGGGCACCGCGTGTCGTGTGAGTGGCGTCCTGCAAGGCGATTGTGCGGGCTGCCCACACGCGCGGCCTTTATGACACGCAGCGCGCAAGCCGCCGCCGGGCAGGATTTCGGTGGGTGCCATTAGTGGGGCCCGCGTTATCTAAAACTTTATGTCAGGGGACCCCGGTACCCCGGTCCTGGGCTGCTGAGTGAACTGTTTGAAAAGTCGCCACTCTCACGACTCAGCCATTAAACTGCACGCATGCAGGCAAATTTACAGGCGTCGGCCAATCGAGAATATCGAGCATTTCGAATGTTCCAAAAATTGTCAGCTGAACGGGCATTACGACTGCCGCCTGAGACTTACTGGCGCGGAGCGAAAGGTGCCAGCCATCGTTTGTCTGCTTGATGTTTACTACTCCACTACTGTAGCATAACTTTCGGGGTCCGAGCACCGCGTCCTGACCGGTGAGCCGAGACTTCCACCCAGCAAACAATTCGGCGGCAAGTTTAACTATTAAAGAAGGAAACAAGTTTATTAAGCTTGGATTTGAATGAGGGTCTATTGGGTGGGGATGTTCGGGCAACCGATGCCATCAATAATGCAGACCGCTCAACGTCGGTTGTCTTTGATTTGCAAGCTTTGAGTTATCCTTTCGTGCCGGCCGAACTCACTCAGGTAAGTTCATTTATAAATTGGCTGGCCAACTACGTATGTATGTGCAGCTGCCCAGGTCCGTCCGTCACATGCTTAGTGCCGCATAAAGCGGCTTACAAGCATCCGCACGGTTGATGAGCCGACGCCGGCCATCCACTTGTTTCGGATAAAAATAACAATGTTGCCGGGTTGTCCAGTCGGTGGGTCGGCGAGTGGCTGTCCGTCAACCGGAAGTCCTCGTGGCCAACGGGTCATGCATTGTCTCGCCCATTGTCAGGAGCGGCAGTGTCATCAATTGTCCACAAATTGTGTCCAGCCATGGCCGAGGCGCAGGTTGTCACGGTCCTCCTGTAATTAGGACCGCGGCCGAGTCCCCGATAAAGCAACCCTTCCTTCGCCTTTGGTCTGCCTCAGCGGGCGGCTGGTTGGCCCGCCCACCGCCAATCGTCTGCACGGAATTCAATTACTTCCGTATTGTCGACGGCTGGCCAAGTGATTTTATACGAAATTGCGCAGACCCGCCGGCGGCCTTAGGTGCTGCGGGCTTCCTTGGAATTGCATTTGGGCAGACGGCGTCACCAACTGTGCACGCATTTTATGCAGCTATTACGCCAGGACGAAGCTATTGACTAGCCAACCAGCCAGGCAGTGGGAGTTTGCCTCGCGGGGTGCAGAGCGCCAGGTGCCTGGCGTGCCGTCAGCTGAATTGGTTGCCAATCGCGCTGCTTTTGAAACACCATTAGAATATCCCCAAGGACGACTGGCAGCCTCTTGACTTCGAAATCGCATCAGGTTTTCTTTTTGGCGGGTTTTCAGGCAGTCCAGCTTAGATTGGCAGTCGGTAGTGAGGCAAAATTCCGTCCTCGAGGGGGCATGGAAGTGGGGCTGCTTTAGGTGGGACTCCCGGTATTCGAAAGTTTACAAAGACCGTCTGGTTTTCTGGGGCCGAGTTGGGAAACCAACGAGTTCCACGTTCAGTTTCAAATGGAGTCCACAGCGCAGAGCGCGTGCGCGGATCCAGTCGAAATGCGAGCCGACGGTTGGTTCAGCTGGCCCCGTCGGTTCTTAAGCAACGTGTGGCAGCCTCGCGGACTCAGTACGTCGTCGGCAGGCTCAGGCTACGGTCCTCGCATAAAAGCAACGCGTCGGCTGTGCGCTTCCCCGCGAGTGTAACGGTCTTTTGAATAATTGAAAGCGAGTGCCGCGCTCCACTCAACACCACCAGCAAATATTTTGGAAACAAAATAAGCAAACCACATATTTGTAAAGCGCTGGTGGTATCGGTACCGAAATTGATTGCTCAGAAATCGAATGCGCTAGGATTGTTGCATGCTCCAGGCAGCGCTCGATGGTTGATTGATATTTGATGCATGCAAGTGTCCGGGCGCACGCAGAGTGAGTGAGTGCACAAAAGTTGGCCGTTGGGTGGTGGGTGTGCCGATTTTTGATTAGAGAGTCCTCGAGGCAATCGAAACGCCGCTGAAATTCGCATTTGGGCCCACTAATTGCCTCTGCCGGCTCGTTCCCAATCGCATTGACTGGCGGGTGGCCCGGTAAGTACCCAAAAAGCCTCTAAACAAATAAACCACAGTCAGAATTTATTGTGTCAACTTGGAACGAGAGCCAGGCACTGAGTAAATAGTCCTAAGCATTCAAGTGCCTCCATGAATCAAATGGCAAAGGACCGGGGCCAGACAAACAACCATCAGTTGCTGCGTTGGCAGGGCCACGAGCCTTGGCAGAAGCAGCCGCTATTTTCCAGTTGCCCCAAGTTGGCTTTTAAGTGTCGTTGTAGACACATGTTTATTGCTCCGGCTGATTGTGGCCGCCCACTCAGCCCCGTCCAAAATCAGCCATCAATTTGCGGGACGCCTCTCAACATTTCACAGTCTGCTAGGAATTCAATGGCTGTTGTCGCCGCTGGCCTCGTCTGCTTAATTTCACAATTCATTTCATGTCAATCGGTTGCCAGTGTGTGCCGGGGAGGGGCCCAGAGGAGCCACGGGTTCAGCCGTCCCGAGCAATTCGAGTATCCTCCAAGAAAAGCTAGAATGTGATGCATTAAGTGTTTTCTTTCCACTGGGTCC
This sequence comes from Lissocephala sabroskyi, assembly GCA_037075105.1. NCBI lineage: Eukaryota > Metazoa > Arthropoda > Insecta > Diptera > Drosophilidae > Lissocephala > Lissocephala sabroskyi. The sequence goes on from JBAMCP010001033.1 coordinate 22,737, forward strand.
TCAATATTAAGGACTCTCTTTACGCGCGTTTTTTGATTGTTTCCTTTGAAGATGCTTTCCTTTCACAGCGTCGAAAGCAGTCAACGCAGCCACCGCAGCTTGGTCGCCGTGGTTCTCCGTCTAATCGAGATCCTGCATAAATTGTTGCCTGCAAATTAAATGCGACAGTGCGCCCATTAAGGGTCACGTCGGCGGCCTGATAGACCGCAAAGCCCCAAAAGCTGCCACACCACAATTTACGCTGCCAAACGCAGCACTGCCGCTGGAGATGAAGACACAGGCTGAAATTTTTGCAAGTCACAGATCAGCTGGCAAATCGTTTTTGTCAGGAATCAAATAAAAATCGTCTGTGTTGAGACAGCCAATTGGCCTCTCTACGGAAACGCAAGCTCAAGGCGACCTTAAAAAAAATATAATCCTCAGGTATTTATTTCAGAGCCTTACAGGGTTTTATACTGTGTTTGATACATTTTGGCTACCACCTTTAAGCTTGTAATTTGATGAATTAAAGGCTTGATTTCAGTGATGTTGTATAGATCGATATGGGAACTTTCAGTTACCGACAAAAGAACGTCTTATAAATCTGTCTGGTGGACCAAGATTTGCACTCGAACAGGTTTATGCGAATAATGTGTGAGTTCAATTTGCCCAGCTCGGCAAGTGAACCTCTGGTAGTACTATTAGTAACTGTAGGAGGCAATGTGGTCGTTGACTTTCCTCTCTCGGTACAAACTAACGAACATGCTAGGGAGTGAGAGCCTACGGACTGTCTAATCGGTCGAGGGGCTTGTTGGGATCAATTGGATTGGCTCGGCTTTTAATATTGGCCGCGACTGCGTTAATAATATCTAAGGTTATTCCCATTATCTATGTCACAACATAGCCATATCCTACTAAAAAACCATGTTCCTCGGGTTTTGTTTTTTCGGCTGGTAATTTGCTTAGCCCGATCACTTTTCACATTTGGTGTTGAGGTGTAAAAGTAAACCATTAATTTTCAAGTTCAGTCGAGTTTCTCTTGGATTTTTAAAGTAATTTGTCGTAGCAATTGGTATTCGACTTCCCCTTTTATCGCAGTTAAGCGGAATAGAGTTTTAATTACTACTATTAAATTTACTCAAACGGCGCTTGCAAGTGGCCCTCTCTCATCGATATTTGTGTGGCTTTTCTGGGCAGTGCGGGTGCGCTGCGGGCCAGTCTACCATTATGATCAATTGCCCATAATTAATAATAATCTGCCACAATTTGTGGGCTAAACAGCAAAGCGGCATACAAATGGCATATTAATTCATTACAAGGCCGGACCGGAAGAGTCGATTTGTGCAGTTCGGAATGAAGGTCTCTAGATTTACAGCGCTTCATTGGGATCCACTTTTGACTCCTCGAGGAGGTTAATTAATTTCGTTGAATCGCTAATTGAGCCCACAAGTGGGCGGGTAATTGGAGTGTCGGCCAACTGGGCGTTTCTGTAAGGACCGACTTCCTCGCCAAAGCGGCGAAAAAATCTCAGATTTAGTTGCCTACTTTTCGGGAGAGGGCGTGTTATTCCGACGCCCAGGGCCCGCCGGCTTTACTTTTGCTGACGGCCATTTTTATGGTGGCCATTAAAGGAAATTGAATATAATTTTGTTTGTTAAGCTCTTCCATAAAGTCCCGCAGGCAGTTGGCCAGGTTCGCCCATCTTGGCGACTGGCTTTCTCGACTTGGGTCGTCGGAGCCTGGGCTGAACTGCTTGTCAGTCTGAGCAACTATTGAGGCTCCTTATTTTTTCATATTTTATTAAGTTCGTGATATAAAAAGCTGGTGAGGTAGCCCTAAGCATGGTCCCAAGTTCTCTTTCGACTCTGCGTGTGTCTGTTCGATTGGTGGCCTGCGAAGTGCGATTGGGATTTGTTATAAAGTTTTAACGAAAGCTGGGACGAGACTTTAAGCAAACCTTGAAAAGGCATGACGACCATAACCGCTGACCCAACCCTTTGGATGTCATTTCCCAGTCCACGTACAAACGACGGATGACGGATGGCCCTCGGACATCCCCTGGCTTATCTGCAAATGCTGCCCATAGATTTGTTATCCTGCCCGTCGCCAACCATCTGCCAACCCACCCGACCGACCGACAAACCGACGATCACTTAACTTTTAGCATCTTGACGCATTTGGGGGCCGTGCCATTTGCCTACCGATACCATTATTTATTTAAGTTCGTAAAAGCAAAACTTGTTTATTGGCAAATGCGGGGGCAGCGACAAAATAATAAATTGTTTGTTGTCTCTGTGGTCGTCTGTTTTGTTTGTTCGCTTCCGTCCACGCTGCTTGTGTATCTTTTGGGTTTTGCTTCGGTTTGGGGTTGTCACTTGTAGTGTTATCCTTATAGATTTGCAATCAAACGGAGCCGCAATGTTTTCATTTCATTTAAATTTTGATATGCTAGGCGTGCCCCGAGCAAATCCCCAACGGACCAAATGAAATGAATTCAATCATTGAATCAATGGCAGCCTCCGATTCGCCGGCCTCTTTAAGGTATCACAGATCGAACCATAAGCCCCCAACTGTATGGAAGTCTTGAAAGCTGCCATCCATAAATCTCAATCGATTTCCTTATCGCGGCGACTTGCCGTCCCTTAAGCACCAGAGCATGACTGATTTTATGGAGCTCGGCCGGTCGATTTAGCAACGTTCATTTCAGCCGGCGCCCAGTTAGCCATCAATCAATTTCTTGAGATAATTTACAAGGACACGGCTTCAATTTCATGGTGAGTTGCCAACAGCGCCAGGTAATGGCCTCTGTCGCCGAATGTCAGTGCTGGTCTGCTTACTTTTGTCCGCTTAAACCTGCGGTCAAGGGTCCTGGCATGAATAAATAAATTACAGCCTGGCAGAGGGCCGAGGGCCGAGCACCGCATTAAAGGTTCATAATTAAGATGGGGCTGCATCTGACCATTGAACGCTGAAAGTTCCACTCCGTAATTTTCCCCACTCGAGTCTTCCTCGGCAGCATATAGGACACCGGCAGATTGGGGTTAAGCTTTTGCCCTCCCCGCATGTAAATGTTGGTTTTTTAAGCGTGTTGACCGTCGCGGGGCTCGGGGGCAGCTTGTCAGTGTTGCTGACATTTAATGTACTAGAAATTATGTTCAGCTGTAAGCCCATTTCCTTGCCGGCAGACGCCCCGCCCGCCCCCCTCGTCAGACAGAGGCTGACGATTGCTGGCGGTGCTTGTTGCTCGTTGCTCGGCCATGTTTTCAGCTGTTTATGGGTGTAGGCCTGGCTAAGTGCTGGGTCGGTAGTTTGTCTGCTTTGTTTGCTTTTATAGTTAGTGTCGTTGGCAGCAATTCCGGGGGAGTTAATGGCCGCTTGCAGTCAAAGAGATGAAACAGCGATAAATTTGGCCCGTTTCCCCCCACGCGACTCGAGTTTGCCTCAGACCATCTTCAAGTTTATCCATTTAGATAGAAGATTTGATGCACATGCCAAACTTTCGCCTGGCTCACCCACATCTGCTGTCTTCTGCCGCCGACCCATCAAATTATGGGCCACGGCCCGGGGCCCTCCACATTCAAATTGAAACGGTCGCAGAGCAAAGACGGCAAGGGCTCGGAGCTTGTAATTTAAATTTAAGTTGCCTACAAAACTTTTAATTGTCAGCAAACGGCTCCAATTCCTCCCTTACCCCGACAGCCTCTCAACTGCCCTATTAGCCAAAACACGTGTTTAACATGCCCGGCTTGTCGGTTGTTTTGCCAACTGCAGCTCCTCTCCTCTACTGCTGTTGATGCGCTGTCCAGACAAACGAGCTAAGCGACACGAACCGACGGGATGAAAGGTCAAAGCAGCTGAGGAGTTGGCTGGTACAATCAAAGGATCGCCTGCGGAGCATAGAGAGAAATTTATACTACCATTTTTATTTCTATATAGAATTTATACTCGAGTTCCACGTGCAGTCGGAGGATTAAGTTAGCTGTGCTCTTGCCACAGACTATAAAATTCTGTTCCGATGACTTGCCACTCAACTACCTACTATCTGCCTTGTCACTGGCTGGCAGAAAGCAACCCATCAGTCGACTGGCCGACTTGCGGGGCCGCTTGACAGTCTGTCAGTTTGTCGGCTCGTCTGTGTGCCAGTTCATCAGTCCGCCGTCTTCGTCGGCAATACTCCGAGTGGAATCTCTAATGTCGGTTTCGTGCTGGTTGGGGGAGGGGATTTCCCGGGTGGTATTGTAGATTCCGTGGGCAAAAACTTATCGCAAAACTTTGGCCAAACTGAGAAGTTGTCAAGGTTTTTATCATCCTTTGTCATAGTTGGCGGCCGTCATTGTTGTTGGTCCTGGACTGCCATATGCACTGCTGACGTCCAAATATAATTATAAATAGCTTAAAAGCCAACAGGACGGACCTACTTCTTAGAAGCCATTGGAAAAGTTCCTACGATTCTTAAGCGACCGAGAATTCGTTTTGGTTGGCTTTGCTATTTATTTATTTCGTTTGCTGGGCAGACTATTTTTGGCAGCGATTTAATTGGCACCATAAACGGCCAACGAAACTGCCGATGTGAGGCCCGGCCAATCGATGGCTGAAGTAGGCCACTCCAAGCCCGAGGCAACCAATAAATGCCGCCAGAAACGGGCAATCAATGTACCATTCTGCCCTGCCCGCCTCTTCGTCTGCCATTGACAGACTGTCATAAATACGAAGCACGCCAGAGTACAGTCGGCCCGCCCTACGGGGATCGTAATTACGGCTCTCAAATGCCACCGACCAGCCATTCGCCGAGGCCTGCCTGCATAAAAGGTAGCAGATTTCCGGGCGCAGACATCGCCAGGCATCGACATAACAAATCGGCGTCCTCGCCAAGGCAACGATTTGTGTCACCTCAGCGCAGCCGGGCTCCTGGTCGGTCGGCTTGAACTGTTGCATAGCTGGGATTCAATTAATTAGTATGCATTAAAAAGTTGTGGGTGGGGCGGGCTTGGCTGGCTTATGGGACTTTAATAGGCAACCTGGTGCAGAATTTCTATGGTAATGTCAGGGCCAAGTGACCACAGTTGTGCGGCCCGAAAAGTTGGCTTGTAAATTTTTCAACAATGCGATTTTTATGGAGTTTTCTCCGTGGGGTCGGTCGGTCGGCAGTTTTACTTGCGAGCCTGTAAAAAGAAATCCACTCAAATGCCATTCAAAGCAAATCACCGACAATCTGTTTGGTCAACACCGAGAAGAATGCCAGCTAATTTATTTAAATAATTTAAAATTCCATCCCTCCTTTCACACACGCATACCCACCCCTACACACACACAAACAAACAAAGCAAAGTAACGGCACCTGCGTCTAGTCAAGTCATAGGCCCGGGAGATAACGGCGCCCGCCAGTTTGGTGCCTGCTCAAACAAAGCGGGTCCACAAAAGGTCAAAAGTTAATGCGAGCCTAAGTAGAATTCGCTGTGACCCTCGGCCTCATACACGCCGGGTAGGACACACGAACGCCTCCATGCAAAATGACGCCCATTAAAGGACGCGTCCCGTTGGTGAAAGTTCCGCAGGCGTCAGAACGCCAAATGTGCAGCTTCCGGGGCTCGGCTAGGCCTTTGTCTGCGAAGCTGCTGCGGCCCCAGTTTCCTTGATTGCTTTGGAAAAATGTGCGTAAGGCAAATACCTGGCCTGTCATTTTGCTGGCCGCCAGACCAGGCTGAGGTTTTCAGCAGCTGATTTATGTGAGTTTGCTGTTTACAGCTTGGGGTCCTGTCTGCCACCTGAAAGTCTAACCAACGCAAAACAATTGAAATATGTATGGAAACCATTCCATTCATATCGATACCTCAGTGGAAAGGAGAAGAATTTAAATGCTCTGTCAATTTGGCAAATCGCTTAAAATTCATTCAAAATTTCCTAAGCTCACAAAACATTGGGTCAACGGACCAAATCTCCAAAAAGTCGACTATCTCAAGAATTTTGTAAGTCTCCTCTTGTCTAAAATCTTTAAAAGCCTCTTAAAGAAACTGAGCCGAATCAAGAAGTCGAAAACTGTAACTGCAAACCTTTAATGGATTACAAAAAAACACTGGAAACAAAACTACAATTACCCTCAGGAAACTTAATAAACCAAATATTCAATTTAACCAGCAAAATCTTAGCAGGTCAATTAATGTTGTTGGAAAGTCGGTCTTTCTGAGAAACAGACAATAACGGTAAGAATCTGGAGGGATCAGCGATTCCCCAGCGACCAACGATTTCTGGCTTTTCCAACCTTAAATCAGTTCTTTTGCCTAAAAACTTATTTCAAGGCGTATATCGTTTCAAAATAGTTGAGCTCAGAGAAGGGTTACGATTAAGATGTTCATGTGACCTTTGGTTCCTGGAACTCAATTAACATCAATGCCGGAGTAGGTTTTAAATGCATTATTATTTATTAATCCGACGTTGAATAAATGCCTGAAGTCTGCATTATATAAATCCGTCCCGCTGACGGTGCTGGGGAAGATTTGTAAATATTTTATAGGAAGGCCTTGATTAAGCAATTGCTTTGTCGATATTTACTGGGACCCATAAAGATATTCGAAATTTATTTGTGGCTCTGCGCCAATCAAATTTTGTTTGGGCCGTAATGAAATTAAGTAAAATGA
>JBAMCP010001034.1:0-29343 GCA_037075105.1 Lissocephala sabroskyi
TACCAGCCGTGTCATCGCCAAATGAGAGCGAAACGGGCGGTGGCAGCAGCACTGCCGAACTCGGGGCCTCCCCGACCCAGGAACGCTCGAGCAACTCTCATCAACATGACTCCGAATACGACACCGCCAGTGATCTCGAGGGCGGCGAAGACTACGACGACGATGACGATGACGAGAGCCTCAGCGACGAGGAATCCGAGACCGACGAGGAAGACATCGGCAGCGAAACCGAAGATGAAGACCTCGGCAGCGGCACTGTCAGCGCCAACGGCAACCTCCCAGACAAAACCGCCGACAGCGAGGCCCAGAAAAAGGTGGACGAGGACCGCAGCAATCCCCAGTATATACCAAAACGTGGCACTTTCTACGAGCACGACGACCGCACAGCCGAAACCGAAGGCGACGCCGTGGCCGTGGATCCAAATGCCCCAACCAATGCCGAGGCCCCGGGCGAGGCCAATGGAGTGATTGCCATAGGAACCACACCCAGTTCGGCCGTCTCCACGCCCACCATATCCCAGGCCTCGAAAACAGCCAGGAAATGGCAGCCAGCCTCGGGCGTGGACCGCTGGTCCCATGACCGCTTCGATGCCAGCGAGCAGGCCCCCAAGTCCCGAGCCGAGCTGCTCCAGACCTACGGCTATGATATACGCAACGAAGATGCTCCGCCCAAGGCCCGCCGCCGCAAAAGGTACGGCCGCGGCCCCAACAAATACTCACGCAACTGGGAGGACGAGCAGGCCTACCTCAAGGCCAGCAACAAGGTCCGCAAGCCGCCCAGGCCCCAGGACTTCCCAGCCCTCAACGAACGCCCCAAGCGGCGCCAACGCACATCCTCCTCGAGGGAGGAGAAAGAGAACCGCAGCGACCGCCGCTCCGCCAACTCGGGTCCAATTCAAGCGGCTGGTGAACGCGACCGGGAACGCGAACGGGAGCGGGAACGCGAGCGTCCTCATCCCAACAACAATGTCTCCAGCGGCAGCGGCGGTGGTCCCCCGCCCCACAAATCGCATGATCCCCGGGACCGCGACAACAAGAACCGCCAATACGGCCGAGTCAACGGCGGCCCAGCCCCCCACACCCGGCAAAACGCCATGGAGTTCAAGCCAAAAACCAACCGCGGTCCCCCCCAGCCAAGAGACCACCGCGATCGCGACTACAACGACCACCGCGGAGCCTCCGACCGCGACTACCAGAAGCCGGCCACGCCGCGCGCTAACGCCCACCAGCCAGGCCAGGCCAAGTCGGTGGGCGAGGCCCAGCCCCCCCAGCAGCAGCCGCCCAAGCAGCCGCACCACCAGCAACAGCCCAACGCCCCCCAGAAGCAGCACCAGCAGCAGCAGCCACACATCGCCCAGCACCAGCCGCCCATTGCCCAGTCGAATCTTTCCCAGCGCCTGCAGCAGGTGCAGCAGCGCAACGACCCCAGCCACGTGGGCAGCGTGCAGATGCACTCGCTGGCCACTCAGAACCAACAGCAGCAGCAGCAGCAGCAACAATTGCACTTGGCAGCCCAGCAACAGCAGCAAATCGCCCATCAGCCGCAGCAGCAGCCGCCGCCCCAGCAGGTCCAGCCTGGGCCGGCCGAGCAGCGCAATGCGCCCAAGCGCTACAGCCTGAGGCGTTCCCAGCAGGAGGCCAGCCAGCAGCAGCACCTGGCCGAGCAGCAGCAAATCCAGCAGCAACTCCAGCTGCAACAGCAACAGCAGCAGCAGCAACAGCAGCAGCAACAATCGCAAATAATGCTCCAGGATCCGCATGTCTTCATGCAGCTGTACCAGCAGCAGGAGCTGCAGGCCCAGCTCCAGACCCTGCAACTGGGCCCGGCCCCGCCCACGGCCGTGCCGCCGCCCCAGAAGCCACAGGCCCAGCCCGCGGCCTACCCCCAGGGCGGGGCGTATTATGTGACCGGCGGCGAGCCCGTGCCCCAGGCAGCCTATGGAAATGCCGGCCCGGCTGCCTATTTGCCGGCCAACCCGGCGGCCGTGGCCTATGCCCAGGCCCAGTCGGCCGTGGCCCAGCCGCCGCCAGCCCCGCCCCAGGCCCAGCCTGCCCCCCAGCCAGCGCAACCGCCGCCGTCCATGAACTACCACCAGAACTACAACACCGTGGGCGGCACCACCTACTTCGTGCCGCCGGCCCAGCCCTCCACACGTCCAGCTGTCCTGCCCCAGCGCAGACCCACCAATGCCATCCCCATACTGCCGCCCTCGGAGAAGCCCAAGGCCAAGGCCGCGGCCAGCAGCTCAGCCGGGGCCGCGGCTAAGCCGGAGGCAGCCGACGGCAGTGCCGAGAACATTGACCACATCATCGACAACATGTTTGTCCAGCGCCCGGCCTTCCAGCCGCCGCCGGCCAGCTCTGAGGCCAGCGGCAAGCCAGCCGTGGAGGAGGCTGCGGGCGAGCAGCAGCCGCAGGCGCCGGCTGTGGCCAGCGGCGGGCCGGAATGAGTAACCGTCTACCTCAGCCTGCCGCCGCCCAATCCCAGCCAGCCGCGGGCCTCCTCGAGTGGGGGAGGTGCGGCGGGGCCTCCGCCGCCGCAGTATGCGCTTGTGCCCACGCTGCATATGGGCTACTATCATCCTCATTAGTCCGCGAAGGATCAGGCAGGATTTGCTGATCGGAAGTTTCCTTTTTTTTTGTTTTTCTCAGTCGAGTCTGTGACTTTATTTGGTTTAATTTTAGGGAGTTTTTTTTATAGAGACGCATGTTGAAAATCCGTTGAAGGAATCTAATCAGACTCGTATACCATTGGAAGGATATACTGGAGTCGAGATCTTGAATTAATGATATGAAAGGAAATTAAATACTATAAATAGTAGAGTAGTTTTAGGCGCAGTTCGCAAAAAGTTTGAGAATGCTTTTCTGATCGTCAAATCAAAGTTGAATAAATAAATAAATTAGTTTTTGGCGCTTAGCTTATAAATACTTCTTATATATGATATATATCATACCATACCATATAACTACCTATAGTCGCATTTTAAAGTTGATAATTGATAACATGTGGATTTTCAAATTGTATAAAACCGCCACCCCCAACTCAATGAATTTAAATAAAAACGTTTTAACATGAAATCAAAAGAGATCCCGACTATTAAAGATTGGGGAATCGGAGATGCCTTGAGATCCCTTCCCATAATTTGAGATGCTTTGGAACCAAAAGAAACCAACTCTTCCTAAAGAGATCTCAAGATCCCAAGGAACATAAAGAGGAATTTGGAACCCCAAGAACCCGTCTCCCAATTTGACACCTCTTGGAATCAAGAGAAACACATTTTTCCTAAAGAGCTTGAGGAATCTGGAGCTCTGCATTCCTATCTATCAATTTGAGACGTTTTGGGACTCCTAAGACTTGGAACTCTAAGAATCACTGGAACTCGGGAATTTCAAAGACCACAGAATCCCATATTTGTAATTGTTCTTATAAGTCGAGTCAATCACTCTCCGAACTTAACTTTTAGATTGAATCGAGTTCCATTATGTTATATGACCCGATCTGTGTATATATCTCGAAGAATACGATTCCTAGCTATTCCCACCAAATAGAACCTTGAGATTTGTGGTCTTAAATCTCTCGCAGGTCTCATATGACATCGAAAAACCTAATATACCATCGATTCAAAGTTTATTATATTATGTGGCCCGATCTGTGTATATAGTCCGAAGAATCTTGGCATTCTGTGGTCCTAAATGTCTCGCCGGTCTCATGTACCATCGATGTACCTTATACACCATCAATTCCTCCGATCATTTCGAAATTCATTATGTAATATAATCCGATCTGTGTTTAAATCATAAGGATTAGGATTCTCACCAAATAGAACCTTGAGATTTGTGGTTCTAATTCTCCTGCCATCGATTCCTTAACTCGGTGCTTCTTTTTGAGGAACCCTGCCTACAAATCGCTGGGAATATTGTTTTATGTAAATCCCTGAAAATTTATTTCACCTCGCATCGAACCCGGTTGAGGTTTTATGGTAATTCGGCTGGGACTTTCGCACTTACTATATGCCTACGATTAAAGACTAATAATCTCAAAGTTTGGACTCCGAAGGGTGTTCCTCGAGCAGCCCGCGGATCCGACGGAATGTGTCCTTGAAAACTTCATTGAATTTCCTAGCGCTCGTCTTGTAACTGTCGCGATATGCAGTCGAATTGATGAACAACCTAAAGAGGAGACTTTAAGCTATAGATTCTCATTCCATATATAAATCGGTGGTGGCCTTACGCATTCGAGGTGATGGAGTAGAAGACGCCGTAGCCGTCGAAGGTCATGGGCGCCACGAAGCCCACGTTGTCCGTGTAGCCGAGCGTGCTGGTGGACAGGACGAAGTTGCCGCCGCCGCCGCTCTTGGCATACAAAGGATCATCGTAGAGCGCTGGAATGTCCATGTTGTTCTCATAGGCCGCGCACCACAAGGCGAAGAGATGCCGGTCAATGCCCTGGCCCTGGCGGGCCTCGTTCATCTTGGCCAAGTGCTGCTGGACGGCAGCGCGGAAGGCCTGGACAAGGGCGCGATCGCTGGTGGACTCGCTGGCGGCCGCCTGGAGGAACCGGTAGACGGCATCCGTGCAGGAGCGCAGCGTCTCCGTGCGTCCCTGGTAGTAGTGGCGCATCAAGGCCGTCTCATAGGTGGCCGCGATTCTGGAAAGAGATTCCATTTATTGCCTGGCGTAGGCTGGGCGGGGGGACTTACTCGTTGTGCAGGCGCTGGAAGGCCCACTGCATGACCACCTGGATGAAGGAGTCCGGATGCAGCTTGTGCGACTTGATGAACTCCTTGCCGTAGTCGTCAAACACATCGAAGGTGACCGTCACATCCAGGCCCTGGAGAAGCAGGATGAAGGTAATTTCAGGCAGGATTTTGTCATGCGGGCAACTCACCCGCTCGTCCACATCCCGGCGCACGCGTAGGATCTCCGCCCTCAAAGCCTCGTCTAGATCGAATCTAAGCTCTTTGATTTCCACCACCTGCGAGGTCTCCGCCTCGCTCCAGTCGGGCTCCGGGGTCTCTAGCAGGCTCAGCTGGATGAAAGTGGCAAAGCTCACGCTCACCGTCCCGTCGTAGCAGCTGTGCTCGCCCACCAAACTGAAGCGTCCGTTCCTGTAGGCCAGCAGGGTGCTGCTGCGGTCGCCCCAGCGCGAGTGCAGGTCCCCGTAGAGGGCCAATTGGGAGGCCTCCTCGTAGTTGCGCGGCTCGTGCTCGTCCCAGCAGATGTTCACAGCCGAGCCCTCGACCAGGCGGAGGGTTTCCCGGTTGGCCTCGGATATTTCCAGCAGGCGGTTGCGGTTCTAAAAAAAACAAAAGCCATTAACAAAGGAATTGGATAACTTGTCTGGGGTGTCGTACAGTTGCCCAGGAGGTGCGGTCGTCATGGCTGAGAACGGGCACACAGTCGCCTTCCGGCTCGTAGTCCAGGATGCTGCGTATGCGCTGGAGCATCACCAGCAGCTCCGGCGGCGTGAGCAGCGAGTCGTCTTCATGGATGCCGTTGAAGATGAACTGACGCCCGCGGCCGGAGATGAGAATGTGCGAGGGCGTGGGGCCCTCGGCTTTGGTGCGGAAATGCTTCTCAATGCGGTCCTGCTCCACGCCTGGAACCCGGGAAGTGGAGAAGAAGTTCTTGAGCAAAGCCGAGGAATACTTGATTTTGCCGCCGCCCGAGGACAGCGGCTTCATGGTGGCCTTGCGCGTCCGATCCCAGAACTCCATGGTGTGGTAAATTTGCCGCGCCAGGCTCTGCAAGGGAAAGCATTTAAATAAGGATTTTAGGGATGCAGGGCGGACTCACCTTCATCATGTACTCGGGGGTCTCGGGCACCCCCACCACCTCCAGCTGGGCGGCCATGGCCATCACCTGGTAGGGCCACAAAGGCACCCGGATCAAATGGTAGGCATAGTCCTCCCACCAAGTGCCCAGCCAGTTCTTCATTTTGGCGGCGCGCTGCTTGAGCTTGGCCTGCAGTTCGGCCCCCACGCCGGTCTCAAAGTCACGGACGATGGCCTGGGTGGCGGCCAGTTCCTCGGGCGTGCCGAACGGCCGCACGCAGGTCAAGTACCGCTGCAAAGTGTCCCGGAGCTCGGGCAGCGGCAGCGCAGGCAAAGTCTCATCGAAGTCGAAGGTGTTGGAGTCATTCTCGTCCATGAAATAGAGGCTGGCCCGGTCCATTTTGGTGGCCTTGTCGAAGTCCAAGAGCGAGCAGCTTAGTCCAAAAGACGGCCGAAGTGGTTCAGTGATTGGGCAGAATATTTGCCTCGACCTTTGGTCTTGTGGTGCGCGGCGGGCGAAGAAATTGGACTTTGAACTCGCAGCGAGATCTCTCTGTGCTCGATATCCACGAAGCTTATGAATCCAGCCGATCGGTCTGATCGCTCGCAGACGACTACGCGTTCCGGTCGCCGGCCATTCAAAGCTGAGCTACGCCCGCTGCTGCCGTGACTATCAAATGGCGTCCCCCCGCAGGCCGGGACGTATTTCGGAATCACAGGTGATAATCGGCAGACGGTGGCAGTTAACCGGTGGCCGCTGATAAGCCGTAGACTTTGCCGGCTCTTCACTGAGCAGCGATAACGCTAATTGTAAAATATTACTCACAAAAATAATGCATTGGCGTCGGTGGCAGCGTTTGCGGGTTCGGTGTACTGTAGAGGGGCAGTTGAATGCCCAATTGCCAATGGCCATGCCCTTAAATATATTATGTAACCTTAATAAAAAAAATTGCAAATACAATAATAAATGAAATTATTTATTTAAAGTGCAATTGCTGTTTGTTATTTCCCAACTTAAGCCTTTAAAAAGAAAACGTAAGCGCTTTGCCACATTCATCGGCTTCAGGCTAAATTTCCTACAGGGTGTGTTTTGTTTATGTTCTACATCTGACATTCGACAGAGCTGCCATATTTTCAGTACACAAATATTTCTTTCTTTCTCTTATTATGTACAACACTAAATTTCCTTGTATTTTCTTTTTTTTTTTATATACACACTGACATCCTCACGACCTAAGAACTGCATTTTAGCCAAACCACCAGAAAAAGAAACGTCCTCGGTCTGACATCTTTGGAGCGCGGTCTGGCAACTTCGCGTCATTTATTTGCCGAGACTCGCACATTTCATAAAATGATAAAATTCGTTTGTCTGGCAGTAGACATAAAAACATAGACAGCTTGCTTGCTTTCAAAGCAACGCCAATTAATCACATATCAGATAATAAAATATGCTGCCCTCAACAGGATTATTCAAAAGCTTCCCTTGCCCATATTTCAATGGCAGCCCCCAAAACGGCGACAAAAATTTCGCCGAGGACGAAACTCCGCCTACGTGCAGTCGACCGTTTTGTCATTTTAAACACTCTAGAAATGGTAAGTCCCTTACCATTCCCATTATCCGACTAAGAACTCTGCAATGCCTCTTTCAGACAGCACCGAAGCGGCTCCGCCAGCCGAGCCCGTCCCCCAGTACAAACCGGCTTCGAAGCTTCTTTTACTGCCAATGCCAAAGCTGACGCCGTTTCTGCCAAAGAAGAAGTCCACCTTGGAGTACCATCCAGAGGCCCCGGCCTTCGATGCGCCTTCGGGCAAGCCCAAGAGTTCGGCCAGCGTTTCCACTGCCCCGGCGTATGTGCCCTCGATTCCCGTGAAGCAAACAAACGGAGTCTCCGGGGACCGGAAGAATGACTTCGATCAGCGCCTGCAGAACGATGAGGGCAGCCAGAATATCAAGCCTGACAATCAGGAACGCAAAGAAGAGAAGTATGCTAAGCCCAAGGAGAAGTCCCCGCCGTTGGCCAGGGAAAAGGCAGGCTCCCGTGAGGACAGCCGTTCCCGTGATTACAAATCCTCGAGCAGGAGTCACGACAAAGACAAAAAGAGCTCTTCATCGCATCGTTCTCACAAGGACAAAGACCGGGACAAAGAGCGGGAGGACTCCCGCCGCCACAGTTCCAGCTCCAAGCACAAATCCTCCACATCCTCCACTCACAAATCTTCCTCAAAGGAACGCCACCGCGACGAGAAGACTTCCTCCAAGTCAAAGTCCACAGCGTCTGGCGAATCTTCCAGGCATCGCCACGAAAGTTCCCGCTCCTCGAAGAGCAGTTCCTCCCACAGCAAATCCTCCTCCTCGAGCAGCTCCAGCAAGCCGACCCCCAAAGAACCCGAGCCGCAAATCGACATGGAAGACGACGCCACCGAGGAGGACGTGACCCGCCAGTGCGAGATGATCTTCGATCAGCTGGAACAAAAGTTCGCCCAGATGCAAAAGGCCGAGGCCGCAGCCGGAGCGCCTGCAGCGGAAGCCTCACGCAAGCGCAAGGCCTCCCCAGACCTCGACACCTACACAGACGCGGCCATGGCCGTGCTGCAAAAGCGACGAGTAGCCCATGAGAACGCTGACAAATGTAAACAACAACAGGCCCCCAGTCTAAAACCAAATCACATACGCAATGCCATGCAGGCGATTTTCGAGCGCCGGGCCGAAATGAATCGGCAACAGAAACGCCTAGCCGAAGCCAACGCCGAGGAAGTGCGTCTAGCCCAAGAGCGCGTGCGGGCAGCCCAAGAGGAACTGCGCCTGGCCCAGGCCAAGAAGCCTTTAATCTCAAGAGCCGCATTCCCGGCCCCCGTTCGCATGGGTGAGGCAAAGTTCTCCACTTTGAAGTCTTCTTCAGCTTTCCTTCTTCCTTTCCAGTGCGTCCCATTACCCCCATGGCCAACATGCTGGCGCTTACCCGTGCCAAGCGGAAAATCGAGGAGCTGCAGGCCGAGAAGAAGCCGTCCTTCACCCAGGCCCAGTCCTGCAAGGGCTCGGCCCGCGTGGCCCACCAGCCCTCGGCCGCCTTAGAGGCGAAAGTCCCCTCAGAAACCTACGAAAAGCCGCCGCTGCTGGAGCCCCGCAGCAGCCGCATTTCGTACAATCTACGCTGTCAGTATTACGATTTGATTGGCAAGTCCTGCAAGAAGATTTACCCCTCGCTCGAAGATGCCTGGAAGCGGGCCCAAGTCGAGGAGTTCGCGGTCTTCAAGAAGTGCTGCTCGCCGGCCATCTACAAAAGCAGCTGCATGCTGACCATCAACAAGCTGCGCAAGGAGGCCATCGATGCCGGCATCCGCCCCAGCGAGGTCAATCGTTCCATTCCCCATGAAATGATTCTCGGCGGCAAGCGCGCCCTCAGCACCTCTTGGAGTGTCGAGAAGAAGGAGTAAGCAGCCCAAATTCTCGCTCAATTCAACTTCCTTTAATGGTGGAAATTCTCTTTCTAGTCGCGCCTCGAATGGCGGCGAGCCTTTCGATTTCCTGCCCCCCGACAAGGCCTTTGATTTGGTCTACAGCCTGCGCCTCACCGAGGACCAGCTGGTGGCCAATGGCTACCCGCGGCCAGGCCAGGGCCGCGGCACGGCTGTGATACGCGCCTGCCGCCCCAACCGCCGGCCCAATGCCATCGAGCGCTTCTGCTGCCGCTGCGGCCAAATCTTCAACCCCAACATCTACGAGCGCCCGTGCGTCGATCTGTGCAACTACCACCCCAAGGGCTCGGGCTATCGACGCGGCTGCGCGGACAACCATCACCGCTGCTGCCAGCTGCCTGCGGGCACTCCCGGCTGCTCCTATGCCAACTACCATGTGTCGGACTACTATGACCCGGACAAGCTGACTTGTTTCGTGAAGACGATCGAGAAGCCGGCGGGTTTCGTGGCCACCAAGAAGGACATCTATGCCCTCGACTGCGAGATGTGCTACACCACCCACGGCATCGAGCTGACCCGCGTCACTGTGGTCGACATCAACGGCAAGAGCGTCTACGATGCGCTCGTCAAGCCGGACAACCAGATCGTCGACTACAACACTGTGTACGTTCTGTAAGAATCTTGATTAGAAATTGGCACTAATTTGTTTTTCTTAGCTATTCGGGCATCACGGAGGAGATGCTGGCGAAGGAGACGCGTAACCTGCGCGACGTCCAGGCCGTGCTCATGTCCATGTTCCATGCAAAGACAGTGCTCATTGGCCACAGCCTGGAAAGCGATCTCAAGGCTTTGAAGCTTATCCACAACGTGGTCGTGGACACTTCCGTCTTGTTCCCCCACAAAATGGGCCCGCCCAAGAAGCGGGCGCTCAAGACGCTCTGCATTGAGAACCTCAAGCGCATTATCCAGGAAAATGGTAGGCACTCAGCAAATCCACCTTGGATTTTATTAATTTTTGCGTTTCCAGAGGGCGGACACGACAGCGCCGAGGATGCCGAGGTCTGCATACAGCTGATCAAATACTTCTTGCGCGAGAAGATCAGTTGAGCTGTTAGTTGATTCCCAGACACCCAATCGCATCCTTCATGTTCAACGGGGCCACGATTAGCGATTCCTGGCTAGGGAATCCCATCAAAGAACCAGTGAACCGGGCCCCGTTTATCCATTTACCAATCATTACAATTGATTTTTATATATTTATTATAAAAAAAGCAATGAATCAAATTGCGAGTTCTAAGCGCCCAATTTGGGGGATGTCAATGTTGTCAATGCTGTACCACATGCGGTTGAATTCCTGCTCCAAGCGCTTGGCAATCTTCGGGTTGCTTGTGATCAGCAGGTCATCGCAGCTCTTGGCATGCGACACCCAATTCAGCGAGCCGGTCATGCAAATCGTCAGCGGCGGCTTCCAGTCGGCCGGCATCTTCGCGGCCATCTCCTGCATGCTTTCGTAGCCATCGATAATGCAGAACTTGTGATGCATCATAACCTCGCCGCGGGGCGGCGGTGCGCCCGGCGGGATCTTCCTCAGCAGCATGCAGTCCGCGTATTTGCTGGACAGACGCACCAAATTCTTCTCGCAAATCACCCGAATGCTCACGCCGCGTTCATGGGCCTCGCGCAAAGTCCGTCCAATCGGATCCGAGCTCATGGCATAGATGGCCACGTCAATGGTGTACTGGGCCTTCTCCAGGTACGCAATGATGGCCCCGATGTGCTCGTTGAACGAATAAGTCTGCATGTAGGCATTGGGGTAATGGTCCTGCAGCTGCAGCTCGACTTGGGGTCCGTTCTTGCAGCTCTTGGTGGTCACGTAGATCACGTTGTTGACCAGCTCGGTGATCTTGCTGTCGCGCCATTCCTCTACAACAGTGCGGTAGTGCTGGATGAATGAGAACGGCTGATGCAACATGAGTTTTAGGAATCGAACCACGAAGAACAACATTTCGGATGAATTGCAAGTTTCTTATTGCCGCTGCAGAGTTGCCAGTCTGTCAACAGGAAGTGCAGGGCTGCCTGCAGCGCCAGTGTGTCCACCCTGAGTGGCTTCAAAATGGGCTCACACGATAGTTATCAATAATTCACTCTGCATTTTGGGAGTTATCGATTGCTTTTTAATTATGTAAACACTAAGGAAAAGGGTTGTGGGGGCAAATTCATTGAAATAAAAGCAGAAGAGGATCGGTTGGCTTTCTTTTCCCAATCTGGCTCTTTATCTCAACATAATCCTTTATTTATTTTCAGTCTGTTTTTCTACCTATGCAATATCCTTTTACTAATGATCTCCACCAACCTAACTTATTTCTTTATTCATTTACTATTGCATTTTTAATCCATTCTAGTTTCTTCTTCTTTATCTTAATTATTAATTTCTTCTTTCTATTTTCTTTTAATTATATACATATCCTTTCTTGTTCTCCTACTTCTCCTGTTCTCCTACTATTTCTTCTATTTCTTGCTCTTTGTCTTTTTACTCTCGTTTCTCTCCCCTTCTCCCTTTCTCCCTTTTCTGCTTACATGCTTAAGATTCAGAGCAACCCTGTAGCAAGTACAGTTGCCCCTTCGCTTCAATTCCCTTCACTCGGCTTTGCTGTACAGGAAAAAAACGCAATCGTAACTTTTCGTGTTTGATGTGCATGAAAAATAACAACAAAAGCCGACGTCGAGGAAGCAGCTAAAAAGGGAAAACTTCTCAAGGAGTTTCCGTGATTTTCCTGTTGCGGTTGATTTTGCTGCCCGTCGCCCCGTTGTTGTTGGCATTTAAATGTAATTTTAATCAGATTGCGGAGTCGACGATACTTTATATTTTTCAATTACACGAAGCAACCGACCGCCAGGACCGCCGTGCCATCTGGCCAACAACAAGGATGGGCAGCCGTGGCGGTTTTTCAATTTTAGCATTTTATAATTTTCAGTTTTCATTCGATTGTAAAACCGGCAAAGTTTCCTTTTTGCCGGATCGAACTTTTCTCTAGCGTGAAATTCTATTATCAAAATGGGGGCGTGGCGGCCGCCAGACTTTCAAAAACTTTCCCCATTTCATTTGTTTCTTTCGCTCACCCAGTAATTCGCAGTAATTGTTGCCGCTGGTAAACATCCTCCCCGCCCCCCAGCCGTCACGCTTAGGCCGTCTCCCAGCCCAGGACCTCCAGGGCGGACGCTTAACAACCGACCTTAACGAAATGTAAATAATATTAGTGGTACTTGGCAAATGACAAGGCGCATATGTGACACACACAGGACTCTCACGTGTGACCGCAATTCAGGGACACTCGGAAGTGCCCAACGGGCGCCCAGGCAGCGCCAACGGCAAGGCAAACAGAGGCCCCCAAATACAAACAGAAATACAAAAAAAATAAAATAATAGAAGAGGCAAAAGGAGCCGAGGTCCTTGCTGCTTCACTTGTCACGGTGGGACAAACGGACAGCTGGTGAGCGGCAACCGGAAGCTTACTTAAGACCGTCGAAATAGAGGCATTAAGATCTTTTCAGTTAATCCCCTGAGCAAATGTTGGCCGTGTGTAACCTCTGACCTCACCCCACATCCTTGTCTCACATTAAAAAAAAGGCTTAAGAGCTTTTTCGCCGTCGGCCGTGCACTTTCAGTTTCTACGCCGGCCAATGAATATTTCATTTCCGGCCAGCAAGGACACTTGGACAGTTGGCCAGATGAACACCTACGGTCATTGGCTGTCTTGGCTTTTAATTTCATCTCGTAAACTTCCATATGCAAATTGCGTAGTTCATTCTATGCGTCGTATCCTGAGCAGCTGACGGGACTCGAAATGAAAGTTTGTTTTTACCGTTAAGCCACCACTACTGCCTACGTAAATAAGAGAGAGAGCGAAGGAAAAGAAAAAAGCCGAAAAGTCGACGGCAAAAGCAAAAATAAAGTCATCACAAACATATTAGCTGCGAAAAACACCTGAGCAAATAGATTTATATGCACGATAAAGCAGAGAGTAATTTCCCCTAGATCCTGTCGACCCGCCGCCACGCCCTCGCCGCCCTAAGCCGCCTGTTGCCTAAGCCGCAAAGTAGCTGAGAAGCTGCGTTCGCCCAGGGGGCCAGGATGTCTGTGAGATAACATCACTTTATTGTAAGAAAGTTAAAACACAAATGCATGTGGCCCAAAAGGCTCTAACCGCCGCTCGAATTTTCCTGGCCGTGTAAAACTTTTCGATGTCGTTTGCTGTTGTTTTACGACCCATTTCCGTTGTGATTCCTCCCCCCACCCCCCTCATCGGCTTTAGGTGTGAAACTATGTGAGCTTTTCTTTTTCGCAAGAGAAAATTATAAAAATTTCGTCCAGGCGGCGACGGCGGGCAAATTGCCTTCGGGTAGTTGGCCAAGTAGTTGGCCAGGCCCACGTGCAAGTTGTAAATATTTTAGGTAAAAGCGAGCGGCAGAAATGGACTTTATGACAATCCCAGAAACGCGACTGACCTGCCGTACACGTTCGGCTTTTATTTTCCACTTAACCGACAAACATCGACGAAGATCCTCGCTAAAAGTTTGGCCGGCCCAGGCCATTAAGTTCTCTATATAGGAGGGGGTGGGGGGGGGGGGGTGGCCAGTGTTACAACCAAAAACTATTAAGTTGTCAGTTGACACTTGAATGATGAGAACCATTGACTCTGTCGGCCAGCCAAAAAAAGGAAGTCGCCTGGCCGTCGCGCGAATCCAAACCGTCGCGCTAGATTTGTCAGGACCACACACACACACACACACACAGAACAAGAAGTTAATTGCAGTTAATGACGACATTAATCAGAAGAAAATGAAGCCGGCAGGCGGCAGTCAAGCGCAATGACAGCCAGGACTTTGCTGTCGCCTGGCTGGTCCGGCTGGCTGGCTATTAACACCGATCCTTGGACTTTAGTGCATTATGCGAGCGAAGCGCACAACAAAAGGCGTCGGTTGAAAACAATATGAAAACTGCTTCACCAACACAATGGTGGCAACCCTGGCGGCAGGACAGCTGCAAAGGCCGGAAGTGGAGAGCTTGTAGTAGAAGGAAAAGCAATTTTACTGCGCGCTTCCTCAAGACAAATAAGTCGGGCAGGATCAAAAAGGACT
Organism: Lissocephala sabroskyi; assembly: GCA_037075105.1. Lineage (NCBI taxonomy): Eukaryota > Metazoa > Arthropoda > Insecta > Diptera > Drosophilidae > Lissocephala > Lissocephala sabroskyi. The sequence goes on from JBAMCP010001034.1 coordinate 14,331, forward strand.
TGCGCCAGAGCGTCGTCAACAATGAAAATGAATTATAAGCGCGACAACAGACGCGCCACGCCCCCCTGGCAGCATCCCTCCAATAATAATGAAGTGCGATGACTGATGATGCCGCCTTATTGCAGTGAACCGTGCGGCACTTGTGGATGCCACGGCTCTTATTTTGCTCTAGAAGCCGATTAGGCAATCAGCGGCAATCGCCAAGGAACCGCCACTGAGTGATTGTTGGGCGCTGGCCAGCCTTGCCCGCCAGGAGACAATGGAAATTGCATGATAATGAAGCGGCCACCAGCAATCCAAAGACCGCATTCATTTTTCCCTTTGGCCAGGAACTCGTGGCGTTAATTAAACGAAATTCTTAATGAACTCTTATTGATGGCGGGCAGCTCATAAATATGCTCGTCCTTTCAACGGTTTGGACGTCGATTGCCGCACGAATGCTCCTGGCTGGGCCGGCAAAGAGAAGTTCAAAGTCGCCTTGAGTGCAGGTGAAACTAAAAGCAACTAATTGACAGGCCGCTCGTCGTTCGTTGTCAAAACAAAGAGTCCTTCTAGACCAGCCGGAATTTAGAAAACATCAACGTCTATAACTTATCCAATTAAAACTCAATAAACGCGCCGGCCCAGGACAGCCAAGCCATTCAGTTCAATGGCAACTCAGCCATGTGAGTGCTGGCCACTCGACTTCCTCAGCATCCTTTTGGTCCTCCCCCCTCATGCTTATCGCAGCGATTACAAGTGCCTTGAGCGTGTAATCCACTTTCGGAGACTGCAGGCCACCACCATTGGCACCGTCAGCCGCCATCATCCGGCATATTCAAGCAGAAGGCATGACAGCCACAAATTGAAGATGACAAAATGTCTAAACAAGGACTGCAGGCATCCTTCCACCACCTGCGGATGGGGGGAGCATATCTAGCGGAATAATCAATAAATTACACACCTGTCTGGCTCCGGCAAATTTATATGTACGGCTGGAGGTACCCCTGCCGGGCGGTGGGCGGGGCCGATATATAGAAAATATTTTTCAAGAGATTCCAGAAGCGCATTCCGCAGGTGCTGGCCCGGCTCCTTGGCAACTCGCAGGCCTGGTCATTATGCCGCCGAGAGGGTTGATCTGCCAGTCATGGGGAATGGGAAAAGTGTGGAGGATTCTTAGGTAGCCAACCTCGTTGGGGGTCCGTGGCTGCTGCTTGGCTTCTTCTGGCCGGCCAACTTCCCTTTCAATTTCTCGCCCATCGCCGGGATTCGACCGGTCTAATATTTCATGGTTCCCCGAGTTTTTGATTGTGTGTTGGTGAGTGCCTCATATTTTCAACTTCGGCTTGCATTCTCCTGCCTCTGCCGGGTTGGTTGGGCACTTGAGAGGCTTGCCGGCCGAGTTGCTCCTGGCGGGCGGAATTTCGCGCGGGCCGGCGAGGTGACTGAGTATTTGTGCGTGCCGTTCTGACAGCCGCCCCGGCCAGTGTGTTGGTGGCACTGAATTTTTGATTTATGTGCCTTACTTATGCTTTTACTTAGTTGTCTGCGGCGAGGCTGTTGCTTGGTTGTGTACGGCCCGCCAAATTGATGCTAAGTGCCGGGCCGAGCGTGCAAAATGGGTTGATGCGGAGTCTTCGTCCTGCTGCACATATTAAATGCCTTCCTTGGAGAGTCATCAGCATTCCTCGGGCGGTTTTTATTTCCGTTTTCATTAGTTGCTTTTTACACACACTCCCACACACACTCACAGGAACATTAATGTGTCGTTTCCGTCTTCCACTGTTGGCTGGCTGACTGGCCGAGTAGTTTGTCAATGGCGGGCATTCCAATGTTTGTGCACGTCGCTTCCTGTTGACATTCTAGGAGCAAAAGAAAAATGAAAAATTCCCGCGATAATTTGCGGCATCAACAGGCGATTTTCGTGGGCTTTGGCCGCTTTAAAAGTTCCCAGCAGCCAATGACTTTAATTTTATGGCCACCGAAAAAGAGAAATAAAGAGAATTTAAAATTTTGTCCTGCCAGCTGCTCAGCGTTGCGTGTATTTGATAAGTGGCAAGGACCCAGGACCAACATGATTTTCAGCACTAATCAAATCACGTACTTAGTCAAGTTAAATACGCAAAAAGTACGCCGGAGATGAGGCAGCCGCCAGCTGAGGAAGCTTAGAACTTCAAGCCTAAAAATATGCTACACATTGTGAACCGTGCACACATTTACGTGTTGTAAGGAATCTGAAGAAGGACGAGGGGTTGGGTTGGGGGGTGGCAAGAAGGCAGGACCCGTTGCCATTAAGAAGCTGCACACATTAATAGCTTAAGGAGCCAACACACAGACGGTGCTGGGGGAATTGGCGGCGACACACACACTCACACCACAGAAAGTTTGATAGCACAAAGGCAAATTACGAACGCATTTAAACTGGGGCGCGAGTTGCTCCTTAAATAACTCATTTAGGTCGGCTGAGACTCCCCCCGCCCCCGTTGTAAACCGGGCGACAGACAGAAATCCCACACAACCCAAAGCACATTCACACACACAGAACAGTGCATGGAGTGGGGGAACCTGAAGAGGACAGTGCAAGGCACAGTGGAACGCAGACTGGTCAGGGGTTCTGAATTTTTGGCAGAGTCTGAAACAGCGAATAGGGAAATAAGGAAAGATCTCATTATATGATTTTTTGGGAGCATTAGAATTGGTTTTGATTTAAAGAATCAAACAAGAAACTATGATAATTAGTTTAGGAAATGGGAAGGTTTTTATTTCCCTTATATTTAGTTTTAGTGGAAGACAGTCTTAAATTTCTAAAGGCATTGAAACCTACACAGATTTGGGGAGAAATCGAAGCTTAATAAATCGGATTAAAGACAGATAAAAGTCTTCCCTCTATAAGTCGGTTATTTATTCATAATCGGAGCCCAGATAATGTGAAAATTCATTTCCAGATTCCCAACTTTCAGTGGTTAAAAACCTTCACAAATCGGAACTCCCAAGGATATTAACTTTAGCGGGACTTCTTCTAAATTGGTCTTCCTCTATAAGTAGGTTGATTTATTCATAATCGGAATCTTAATTATGGAAAGATTAATTTCCGAATTCCCAACTTTAAACGGGTAAAGGCAAATCACATTTTGGACCTCCCGAGGGAATTATTGGTTCTCTGTAGATATGAAGTAGCTCAGAAATATAATCTCAATCAGCCGAGGGAATTCTTCGTCCTTTGTAGATATAAAGTAGATCAGAAATATAATCTCATTCAACTAATCTAGAATTTATTTACTTTCTTTCAGAAGAGCAGAAGTCTCCCATCGAAAGTTAGCCTTTAAATTTTTCCAAGCTGCCACTGTGAACTTCTCTTTCCTCCGCCTGATCAGAGGCTCGTTGGGATTTGTGCTGCTCGTTTTGCCGTCAGACGGTGGCCGTATGTGCAAGTGTTTGGGTGTTGGTGTGGGGGTGTTGGGGTGCATAAAATCAACAATAAACTTTGTCATCTAAATGTGCTTATTACCATCAGCAGCCGCAGCCGTGCGCCTGCAAACTTTCTTATTAATGACGGCGATTGCAGGCGACCAGAAAACGCACAGGGAACCCCACGCACACTCACTTACACACACACACGCATGGTGTGCAGTGTGTGAGTTGATAATACTGAGAAAAAGTTTTTAATTTCGTTGTCAACTCGGTGGAGTCGGCTGGCGGATTCAGATTCCCGCTCGGCTCGCCGAATTAACCGCAAAAATGGCACGGCGACTCGGACGGGCGGTTGGGCGGCCGACATGTCTTGCGGTTTGCTCCAAGTCGCAAATTGTAAAATCCATAATTAGTGGCTGTCATTGGAGGCTAAGAAGCCCCCGCCTCCGGCTGGCCTCGGCCCCCCGGCGGTGTGGTTTTAATTGCAAGTAAATATTTAATGCGAAATTCGCTGGCAAAGAAGGCGATTTTAATTGCTCTGCAGAGCGGGAATTTTGTATGGTTGGGGGCAGAAAAAAATCGTTGTAAATTAAAGGAAAATATAAAAATACAGAAACCTGGGCTGGGGTTAGGGCGGCGCCCCAAATTTTCTAGTGGCGTTGCAAGTTTTAATGATGCTGACGTCACGACGCACTTCAGGCAGATATCTGTGTGTGTGTGTGAGTTTGGCCGGTAAAAATGCAAAAATCACGCAAATTATCGAAACATGCAGAAGCGCACTTAAACTCCGGCGACTTTGCCGCATAAATCTTAGCCAAGTTGGGAAACATAAAAATAACTTGGAGCAGCGAGCAGCCGACCGGCCGGCCAGGCCTTGGCTGAGGTAACCGGCGGGCCAACTTTCGAATGCCGCAAATTGCAAAACTTCAACATTTTCGTATGAAGTGCGAACATGAGGCAATCGATTGGAAATTGCAGTAGCCGCCCAGCAACCCAGCCAACCGTCGCTCCAGCAGATCCGTCGCTCAGCAGGCAGCCAGGCCGCTCCGACTTTCGGCCACAAAAGGTGGTGGCCAGGACGGCGCCGGTTGTGGAAATGGCGGCCAGAAATTATGGCCAGCAGGACAGGCAGTGCGGAAAGTTTTTCTCTCAAACTGCCAAATGCAATTTACTTGATAGGATCAAAATCTTAGGCAGGCCGGGGCCGAACTGCTCTTTGGTGGTTGTCGTCGCCGATGGAGTCTCTTTCGCTATGCAAAGTTGAGTGCCTCTTTCCGTCCCGCCAGCCTGGCCGTCCGTCTCCAACGACCGACGACGGCCCAGAATTCACGATTTAAATGCGATTTACGGTGCTAATTCGATGGGCCCAAGGAGGCGGTGGCGGCAACATCCCAGTTGATGGCGGCGGCACGCAGCTCCGGCGCGTCGTTGGCAATTGAATGGCTGCGCGGCCCGTCGCTCGGTCGGTTGGCTGGTCGGCGATGTTGGTTTGCCTTATAAACCATAGCATACTTTTCAGCTTCATTTGATTTGCCTGCTCCGCATTTATCATAATGGCAGCAGCGCACCATGGGCGGTAATGGGATCTTCCTTTGCCACAAAACCGGCAGACAAGTTGGCCGGGCCAGAAAAAAGTAAGCCCATTAAGTGCACACAAGGCTGGCGCCCAGTGGTCTTCTGTGGTTTTCCTCCAAAAAAGTTCAACTCGAAGGTTCGCGGGGAACTCGAGTTGATAATCCGTGTTCGAAATTGTTGCCGCTTTGATTGGATCATCGACTGATGTTTCAAATTTTTAAGCCAATACAACGATAAAGGCCGGATTATGTTTATAAATATCTGAAAACAGGCTTCAAAAACTCTCTGAAGTTGCCCGATTCTTTGGGTAGACTGTACTTCCCTTTTGGTGTTTTTTTGTGTGATTCATATAAGCCGTAAATATGAATAGACTCGGGGACTTTTATATCCTTTTAAGCGGATCAAAAAGCAGACACAGAGTCTGTTTGATTTGAGTTATTAATTTGCCCACAACTCCGCATTTATGGTCTCTGTGTGCACTCCGTTCGGACGAGAGTAATGACAATGATAATTTAGATAATGCAATGAATCCCGTCATCAAAAAAGTAAAGCTCAAATCCTTCACTTCTCCTACTGTGTGAGCTCTCTGGGTTTTCTTTTTTTTTTGCCCGCCATTGTGCCGTATGCTTTTGTGTGGCCCGTCGCCTTGCCCGCCCTGCGTGGCCTGATAATCTTTTTGATTTCTCAACTATTTCTAATGCGATTGCTGCTCTTCAGCCGCCGCCGCAATCGCCCCCTCAGTGGCCCTGGCTGGCGGGAACAATTGGTTTTGTCATCGTCTTGTGCCACCTTCAGATCTCTGAGGTTTGCCAGACGACCCGCCCGTTGCCGGCAACTCGACTGCCTCGAGTGCACTTCAGACCGAAGGATGCACGTCACCCTCACCGCGCCCCCCGCCCGCTGGCGTTGCCGTTGCCATTGGCAGTGGTAGGCAAATTTCGTTATCAGCAAACGGCAATGATGATGATGGCGGCGCCTCTAATGCGGCTCGTTGGCGCTGCCAGCTATGCGGCCTGATTATTTGACTCTAATGGCTTGATAAATGCGATTTTGGAATTGAGTTCGCTCACGAATTTAATTGAATAAGCCGTCCATGCACGCAGGCCGCCTCAACACCCCCGCCAGCTAAGCCGTCGAGCGATGAGAGATCAGAATAATTGCCAACTAATTGAGCCCGTGTTAATGCCGGCGACTCCGTAAATTACGCCAAGAGAATTCAATAAAAAGCACACACAATTTTAGATATTAAACGGGATCGCCCGCCAGCCAGCAGCTGCTAAGCGCTGCCAAAACATTCGCTCCACTGGTTGATTTATAGACGCGACTTTACGACTCGCCAGCGAACTGGAGGCCGGCCGCTGGGGGGCGGGTTCTGTCTGACAGCAAACTAAGTGCGAATCATTTAAGCGCCGACCAACAACCAACAGCAGCGGCAGTGGCAACGTCAGGACTTCCGTTGGCTGGGCAGCAAAAGTTTTAATAATAATTTGCAAATAAATTACAGCCAAGTTGGGCAACGGCGGTCGGCGTACCCAACTGCTTGCTTGGCGAGTGTGTTTTGTGTTGAACGATTCCGCAATGGTATTCCAAATGCCGGTTGCTGTTGCTGTACATTAAGAACTCATTGGCATAAATTGCAATTTAATGTCTCGGGCCGCTGGGCAGAGCGAAAGAGCGAAACACTTCGACCTCGACCCGCTTGCGGCCGGCACCAATTTACTTGCCAGCCAACTCTCACCCTCGACTTGAAATGCCCTCCTCTGCTCATGCTGGTATGTGGCTACAGTCATTTAAAATTTTGCTTGCTGCCAAATAGTTGAAACGTATTTATTGCTGGCCGCCCCTCGTCTGGCCATCGTTTATTCCTAGGGACACAATGGAAACGGATGTGGGAGGGCGTGGAGCAGGTGAAAGGACGACCTGCCTGCCTGCAGCAGGTTCTTATCAAGAGCGATCCTTGCAGCAGCCCACACACCGCGTCGAGCCGCTGGCGGCCACAGACTTCAGAGTTCAGCAAGCGTAGCATACTTTTCCGGGCAGCTGACCAGGCAGCCGCTTTCATTTTATAGCTTCGCACTTGTGTGTTTATGGATTCGCACCTTAATTCGGTTTTTGTCTGATTTACCTTTGAGCGGCAGCCCTCTGGCGGGGGGTGGGAGGGTTGTGGATTAATGTTCTTATATTTCAACAAAATGTCCGGGAACAATGCGCTGTCAGTTTCTGGCGGGCGAGCATTCATTTTGGGCTGCTTAAATTCCCTTTGATTGTGGGCCGCAATGCACTTTAATTAAGGAGCCACTGGTCCGCGGGAGACTGCTGTTAATTACCCGGGCCAGCCGAGCAACGCGAAAATGCAGCTCATTACCGAACCCAATGGCTCCCCATCGCCATCCGCTGCCGACCAATGCACAAATGAAAGTGAGCGCCAAACTGTTGAAATTTGTTAAAGTCAAGGGTTTTTGTATTCTTCCACTTGCCATGGGGCGACCAACCAAGCCAGCATTCCCCCAGCACAAGGCCAGGGCACATTTCTTCTTCGCTCCAACCCAAAGGCATTGAGATTGCTGGCTTGCATCGAGCCGAGCGTAATGGGTCCGTCCGCCGATGCCCTCGTCCATCTGTTTGCCCACCGGCGGCCATAATTGTGTATGCAATTGTAAACGTTAAATTAAACAAGCGTCATTAAAATGTAATTAATTGTAATTTACGTTCCACTGCCTCCGCGGGCCGGCAAGGTGCTCGTCTTTTTTTCCCTGCTGCTCTTCTTGTTTCGCCGGCCCACCTGCCGTCGGTTTTGAGATCAGCGCGGTGCGTGGCAAAAAATGTGGAGTCCTGTGGGCGTTGCTGGGTCTTCTTAACGCCATTTGCTGGGCGATTTTTAACGTTGCGTTAATGAGCGTGCGGGCGTGGATTTAAAGTGAATTTAAATTCTTGATTTCGGCCCACCTGGCGGGGGCCAAATTAATTGCATTGCAATTGATAGGGCAAGTTAATTTACATGTGTATTGGTTAATTTGATTAAAGCGGAGAGACCAGCCAACCGCGTTGCGTGATTAATGTAAATTTATTAAAATATAAAAACCCAACTCACCCACTCAATGAGCGCCGGCTCAACCACGAGGCGTATGCGCGATATTTGTCAGCCGCCGACTCGCCCAGGCGGGCATACAAAAGCAGTCGGCCGAGCTGGCACTTGTCTGTGCATTTAAGCAATCAATTGAGCGCAAAATAGTTTACCGAACTCAATTATAATTGAATCAAAGACATTTGCGGCCACCGACGCCACCGCCGCAGCCGCCGCCAGGCCAGGTTAATGAGCGAAATAAACACATCGGCGAGCGGAGTGGGCTGTCGGCAAACGGAATTTATGGGATGGAGGTGAAAGTATATTTGCATAAATACCAACTGAACTGACTTGGCAAACAAAACAATTAAACTGCAGACGGTTGCAGGCCAGGAAAAATAGCGCGTCTGCATGCAAATTCAGGGAATGCCGGGCTGCCATAAATATTTACATGTGGCAACGCTGGCGCTGACATAACGGCAACATTTGCATATTTTAATTATAAGCCAAGTCCTTTGCCACCAGCAGCAAATGCCAAAGCAGAGTATTTGTCAATTTCATAACCGCGACAAAGCGCAGAGCGCAAAGCGACCGCCGCCGTTGGCTTTCGATGTGTGCAGAGCAATGTCCCTTTGCCTTTGCAAGGACCTTCGCCCGCCTGTGAGCCACTCGGGAACTTTCCCCTCCTCTCTCCCTCTGCTCCACTTCTACATGCATAAGTAGTTTTCGTGTCGTGTATATAAAGCCATCGCCATCTCGACCAACTTGGCTATATACAATTTTTCTATTTAATTTTCCGACTGTCAGCGGTGGCACGGGCGCAGGGGCGTGCCTGCTGCAGCTGATGCTGAGCTGTAGCTCCTTGGGTTTGAAGGATAACGCGTACAATGACACGCCGGGCTGGGCAGGACCTGAGCTGAGCTGAGCTGAGCTGTGGCGCCAGCAGCGCCGCCAACTTGAAGACAATTCCCCCGGCCAGCCTGGATGTGCGTGTGTGCCGGGTCCGCCCATTTACTGGCCAGCATTCTCTGCTTTTGTATTAGTTTCATGTTGAGCTGTTACTTTTGCTATTTATTTAGATTTTATTTTATTTGCCTGAGGGTGCCACCCACCATCGCATCGCCTTGTTCGGTCTCTTGGCTTGATTACCTCTCTGGGCCCCTTGCTTGCGTTGGCCACGTCTGGGCTTTGGGTTGAAGGATAAAGGATGCAAAGTGGTTGGACTTTGGCAGGGCATTTGCCCAAGCAGGCCAGGGAATATCCAAGGGCCAGCCAGTTTCGTTTAGTACTTCATTTTCTAGATTTCCTCTGCTCTCAGCTAAAATTAAAGCCTGTCTTGCCGTAGCTGGTTAATGTTGACTGCTGTAATTAGCCAGTTTTGGGTGGACGATGCGTAAGCAGAGCAGAAAGCAGCAAACGAGATTCTTGAGTGCCAGGGGAATTTGTTTTCTAGGTGGGACTTGGATTGTAAAGATCTTTCTCCTTCCAGAAGATCTGTTTGTGATTACGGCTTTGCAGATTCTTGATCGCCAGCCGAAAAGATTATTGGGGGTACTGGAAAAGTGTGAGCAAATTTAGTCCATCGATTAAAGTCAAGATTTATACTGGCTGTCTTTTCACCCCACCAACTCTTTGGGTTCCATAAAACCTTCCGAACAGTTTCAACATCAGCTTGTGCTTAAAACGAGCTTCGATTTCTGGATGAGGTTTTCTTCTTCAAAGACTTTGGTTATTCATTTGGCACACTAGCTAATAAAAAACCCAAAAAATCTTCTTCTCAGTTTATCTATAAGTTTCTGAATCTCTCAATAAAAGCTTCGATTACTGGACTCCTAAATTGAATTCTAGGGCTTCTTTTAAAGTCTTTAACTATTTAGATTTCTACTCTGCCTATTTTAATTCAATGGAAACTCACTCTTCTTTCTTCTCTCAAAAAGAGCTTTAATTCTTAATTCCCTTAACTTAATTTGAGGCCTTCTTTTAAAGTCTTTCAAAGCCCTTAAGTTTTGCTCCAAAGAAATTGAAATCTCCAAACCTTTCGAAAGACACGAAGCACTTCCCTTCCACTGATCCTCATTTTAAATAGAATTTTCTACTAATTTTTCTTGGTTCTTCAAATTTTCCCTGGTTCTTCATTTATAAGCTCTTCATTTAGCCTTTTTTTTGTTGCCTTGCTGGGAATTATTGGTCTTCTCCAAGCGGCAGGAGAAGAGCAGCCAGCGTTTCATATCTGGCGGCTGTTTGGTGTGCCACCCTTTGAGATTTTTTCTTGTGGTTCGTGGAGCGGTTTTTTCTCAACCCCTACAGCTTGGCTGTTGGCTGGAAGTTTAATTGAGTGGAGCTAAGTTGAATGGAATTCACACGCGTGCCCGCGTGAGCAGTAAAGTGAAATCCTTCAGCTGCCTGCTGTGCGTTTAAGTTTGTTTCCTAAGTGCAAGTAAAATGCTAAAGTTTTGCCCGCCACCACCGCCGCCATGCAGTCAATCAGCAGGATGCACAAACAGAACTCCCCCAGCCGAACTGAAAGATACACACATCCAGCAGCTGTCCCCGGCGCTGGATATAATCTTTAATTCTTTTATTTACGAGCGACAATGCTCATTGATGCCAATGTAGTCGTATGCTTTATGGCTTATGTTGTGCCGGGGAGTGGCCGTTCCGGCTGCCCGTTCAAAAGGTGCAATCAGCCATTTTTTATAATCGCATTCGCATAAAATACGATTTGGTTGGCTCGATGGGTGTAAGTCGACCGGACTGAGCAGCGAGCACAAAATTCTTCTATTGAATTTGCAAGGCAAAGGATTTAAATGCGGACACACCACCGTCCCAGCCCCCGGCAGCCATTCAAGCATGCCGAGTCGAGTCCCGAGCAGAGTTGCCCTCCTCGATATGATAACAAGCCGAGTGGAGGAGAGCTTACGGCAACACTAACAAGGACAATGGCCAGGGCATTTGACTGCTGTTCGTTCAATCAAAAAAAAAAGAAAGGAAAGGAAAGAACTAAAAAGAAATAACGTAATGCAAGTAATAAGACAAAGGCCGCCCGGGCAATCATATTTGTTATTCCTTTTCAAGCCCAGCAATTCCAGCAGCTCAATTGTATTGGCCTCTTGAGCAGCAGCCAGCAGCTCGCGAGTGCAGCCGTTGCCGATAATCGCCGCCGTCGAGTGAAGGTCCTTGGCATGCACCTGCGCGGCCCGCGAATGCCATTTTCGTAAGTCTTTTGAATTTGCCAGGCATCAAGAGCAGCGGCAGCCAAGTGAGCTCTACATTATTACATTTTCATGTCAAGTGCTGCTTATGGGCCTGGCCTGCCCCGCGGAGGCAGCTGCTGCAGTTAGTTGGCTTTTTATCTGGTAATAAGCAGGCCGAATCCAAGGAGGAAACTCAAATTCAAAGCTCATAAGCCTTGCCAGGCACTTTCCAACATGTCGTATGCGCGATTTGCTCTTCAACTTTCACTTTTAAAGAAATAAGGAAATAAGTCTTTTGCAGAATTTAGTGGCTCTTAAGACCGCACAATTTAATTAATTTAAGTGGAGGCTGGAAAAAAATGACAAGAAATCTCTGTTTAGAGCTTAAGACCAATATTCTTAAATACTTAGTGTCCTTGGAATTTGGCAGACTGTCAGTCCGGCGGTCAAGCGAGTAATTTTAATTACTTTTAGTTGGCTTTGTTGCTGGCTCTTTGAAAATCATTTAACCATTGAAATTTATATAACTTTGGCTTTTCTTTTCCTTGACACAACGACAAAATCCTTTGCATCCGTGACCGTGTGTGTGTGTGTTTGGAATTTTCTTACCGGACTTTTAATTATTAATTTTAACAAAGGGAAAATGCAAATACTTTGAATTTGCAGTAGTCGACTTGGAAATACCCTACCAAAATTAATGGAGGTGCTTTTAATTGTTGAATTGATTGAAATAATTGGCTGTCATTTTGCGATTGGATTTTCTGGGCAAAAAATTCTGTTTTATTTTCTTTGGGGCCTGCTTGAGTCCTCGGCGCACAGAAATGCATAAATCTGTGGAATTGTGGGGAAATTAATCAACTTCTGTGGCACACGCCGGAACCTTGGGCTGTCCGGCAGCCAACGAGCACCGGACATGGACATGGTCGGTAAATTTTGTGAATTTGCATAACATCGGCCGGGCGTTGGTCGGCCGTCTTTTTGCTTTATTGGAGCAGTTATAAATTTTTCGGGGGGGCCGGCAACAATGCGAAAACAACAAATCCAAGGCGGGGCAAATTGCCCTTCAATTTGCCCTTTGACTTCCAACGACTCCCCGCAATTCTTCCTTCTGTCAACTGCAGTGCGTGTGCGTGTGTGTGTGTGGGTGTATCGATAACCGCAAAATAGTTATTATTATTTGCAATTTAAGTACTGGCTTCCTTGCAAGACTGAGCGAGCACATCGGCTGTCCGAAGGGCGAATCAAAACAAACCGTGTAATTAAGAATCTCGCCACGGAAGTAACACTTTAAATGGCCTCATCGACTCTCCTGCAGGACGAAGAGGGGGGAGGGGGTTCTACCGGGCAGTGATGGAAGGTCGACGTATAAACGGCTCAAAGGCGGCGGCGGTGAGGATCCGTAAAAATAACTGGCAATCGGCACGTGACTTGTATACGAAAAATTTCCTCAGACTCGGGATGTTTGCGTGTGATTTAAAAATAATTAAACACGTACAGCGAATAACTGTAATTTCGACACACACAGAGAGACAGCGACAGCAGGTCGACGAACTAGCCAGGGTACTTTGAATTCGCAGCCGAAAGTTGGTAAAATTTTAAAATTACCATTTTTATTTTTATTTCCCTTCTCCGGGCATCGGCTCATTGAGTTTCTCTCGCCCTCAAACTGCATCGCAACTGTGTGGACTGTCAATGGTCATCAGGACAAAGCCGCTGGTGGGTCCTGTAGAGAGTCCCCCGGGACGGTGGCTCGTTGATTTTATTACCCCATTAACAGCAATGCCGGTCACGGTCCTCCCTGTCGGTTAGCCGACTCTCCCAGGAGAACCAAATGGCCTCCAATTGGATTTGCTGCAACAGGACATGGCGGAAAGGATGAGGTGAGAGACAGAAGGGTAGGAGGTTTTCTGCAGCCTTTATGGGCAGATTTTTGAAGCTTTAGATGATCTTGAAATTATTCGTTGGAGAACTAGAAGAAAAGTCGTATAATTCTACAGACAAAGAATTTGTTAGGATATTTTAGGAAACTTCTAGGTTGAATGGAGCGTAGAAAATTTGGATGAGAATAGTGAAGAAATATATTTTTAAGTCCCAAAAGAATTTTAAAAGGTCTCTTGTAGGCTAAAAGAAGGAAGGAGCTCTTGAGGGGCTCAATTTCCTAAAGCAAACTAATTGTTTTCATTTTCGTATCTGCCGTCTGAAGCTTTCACAGCTGGAAAAAGTGCTTCCCTTTCCAAATTTCAATTAAAAAGACTTCAAAGGCTGAGAATTCTGCCTCCAGTTGAAGCGAATTTAAATACAGAAAGTTGTAAATGAATTCCTTGACCTTTGAGGCTCAACTGCTAGGAGTTTGGAGAAGTTCTCTAATTCTAAACGATCTTTTAGGATGGCTTTCAATTTTGGCAGCACTGATGGAAATTTAAGTCATCGCCCATTCCAGCCAAATGGACCAACACTGCAACTGGCCAGTGACATTTATTACTCAACCCAGCAACAGGCTGGTCAAAATTAACTACTGGACAGTCGGACAATGGGACAAATGGGCGGGGAATGCGTATTGGCCACGTGTCGTCTATTACGTCTACCGAACAATCAACGCCTTTGTCTCCACACCCGCGGTGATTTCTCAGCAGCTGCCCGCCTGCCCGTCCGCTTGATGCGATTAAGTGAGTTGGTCGGTTGGCCAGTGGATTGCGGGACGCTGCATTTCCGGCAAAGCGCGCTGCCCATTGTGAACCGCTTTAATGCAAGGACTTCGTATTCATTTACATCCAATACGACGACTGCGATTGCGACTGCGGTGTGGGATGAGCGCCGGAAGCGTCTCGTTGGCCGGCCATCCGGTTGCGTATGCAACGACGCCTCCTCACATCATTACGGTCTACGTTGCACTAACGGCCGACTCCTTGGTCTCCGGGTGTCGGAAATTGTGTAACGCATGTTGTTACCCGCCCGACTCAGTTAGGTGAATGGACAGGGTGGCTGTTCAATATGCACAGAGATTGAATGGTCAGGCAGAGCAGAGGGCGTCCGAGGCCTGGCCATGTTTGTTTGTGGCTATCCGGGGGTGTGGAGAGCGGCCGGCCGACTAACGTATTAATCCTTGCTTTGATTTAGGACCAATTTGGTGCAGTCGACAGACGACTGAGAGACGGTGAGGGCGGCTGCACAGCAACTGCAACGAGTCGTTCGCCAAGTGCCAATGAGCATTTAATACTGTTAATTCAACACACCACCCCACACCTGCCGGTGCTGGTCTGGGATTGGCTTCTGATTTATCATGCATCAGTTTGATTAAACGATGCTTAGTAGCCGATGGCCGATAGACGGGGCCAACGATAACTGCCCGTCTGCTCAGCTGTCTGTGGGTGTGAGTGTGCCTGACTTAATCGGGGCAAAGAGCAGACCACACTCGGGATTGGAAATGAGCCACTTTTGTTTCAGTGTCGGCCGGTGACCGGTCAAAGTTTGCCGTCCGTCTGGGCTGGCCAAGGATTGTTATTCCGTTCGCTGGGGGGCCTGGGAAAAGCTGATGCTGCAGAAATCCTGCCACAATTCAGCGTCTGTTTCTCTGTTGACATGCGAATGAAATTAAGCCGCGGATCGATGGCCTCCCCCTCGTTGGGTATTTGAAGTTTAATTACGCCGAGTCCTCTGCTGGCTGGCCAAGCCTTAGAAGGACCACAAAAAATGAGACTCCCACCGCCAACAACTTAACACGTGGATCAATAAGTCCCGGGACTAAATAGGAAAGACACATTTTTTTGGCAAAATTCGACTATATTCATCA